>JAGDQP010000378.1:55677-68854 GCA_022664845.1 Lepisma saccharinum
TGTGTGTGTCTTGCGTAGGTAGTGTTAACATAACCTACACTTCAATTGTAAAGTAGGTTTCATGAATAGAAATTCCTTATCTCTTGTGCCCTTCCTTCCCTCTAAATAATGGACTTCTTTTCCAAATTGAAAGATCCGTTGTTGAGCTTGTCAGAGTGAGCTTGCGTGTGGCTTGTGTATTTAGTGCTGAGTGAAGTACGTACTTCAACCATGGTAAATGCCAATACGTCTGGGAAAAATGTACTATAAAACAAACATTTCACAATATGCTTTCAAAAAGAAGACAAATATTAAGGGAAAATATCTAGTGTGTAAGTCACGAACGATATCAATATCTTATAAATGAACTGAATCTTGAAAAGCCATTAAAAAGAAAGAACTCAAACATAAGTTACAAAAGCATTGACATATCATTTGCAGAACAAACTAAGAAACTGATTTTGCCGTAAATGGAAAGAAGTAATTGAGTGAAATACTTTGTGCTAGGTAATAAAACTTCGACGAAGTTCATTAGTCATTACACACATGTTTAAATATGGCACGATGAACGTGATTGGATGTTGAAGTTGATCCCGGTAAAATTCAGAAACTATACACGACATAATGTTGAACTTTTTATTCAACTTTGTGAACCTTGTCGTAAAAAATAGAAAAAAAACAACAAAAAAAAAAAAAAACAACAAAGAAACAAAGAAACAAAACAGAATGGCGTGAAGGAAGAGATTGTTGGAAAGTCGATCATATCTTCTGAGTTGAATTCTAGATGCCAGGTTAATTTAATTGATTTTCAATCACGTGCAAACAGTGAGCATAAATTTAAATTAGTATACTATGATCACCTGGCAGGGCCAAGGAAGCTCAAGATATGGTGTTTAATTTATTGAACATTTTCATTCTGATGAAAGCACCATCGATTTTCAGTCTGATTCGGAGAAGAATTCTCAAAGCATTGTAGCCAATGTGACAGATTATTGGTCTTATTTATATATTATTTATGAGAAACTACAGCATATCCAAAATGAATGCAGCTTTGAAAGGGCAAACCAGGACAAAAACAACATGCTAACCACAATGGTGTAAGAAAAGTCTTCGATTTGTTCAAACATTGCATTATGGGCCATTTTAGTAAGTAATAACTTCGACCTGTCTCAATTCCATTAGTTATTAAGTTTCTAAAATCCACAAATATCCATTCCAAGCAGGGATTCTAGCCCAGAACCTTAGGGTTGCTTTTTGACGCTAGAGAGCAGATGGTAACTGCGGTATGCTCGATTCATTAAACTAATGAATAATAGCGTTTATCATGCAGGCATAAGATGATCACCATATGAAGCTCTTTTTGGATATAAGGTGAAAATTGGTCTATGGAGCTAATCTCTTTTCAAAAAACTAGAGCAAAATACTGACACTGAAGAAGACTTATGAAAGGTTTCATAATTTATTGACGAGACGTGATGACTCACAGGAAAATAATGTTCAAGAGGACGTTCCTAGCAAATATGCTTTCCATCAGCCATCGAGGTCAGTCTGTGAGGATACCTCACAACCACAAGTTTCCACCTGTTGTATTGACTCGAAAGTAAGCAGTGAAACACATAATATAAATAATTGAGACACGTTCAAATCACTGTGATGAGCCAACTTGGGAAGATGATATAACCACGTTGTTACATGTAAATTTTGTGCAACTAATGGAGATGTACTAGATGTTAGAAAAAAATGTTTAAACAAAATTCAGGACAAGAAGTATAGACAATGAAAAAACTCTTAGGCAGTACATTTCGTTACGTCGCTGACACTGTTAGAGAACCTAAACCAGAATTTGATAGTAACTGCACAGACGCTCTGAACGTTCTGACAGTTGCAATCAAAGTGAAAGAAGAGATTATTATCAGCTGGGTACAAGAAAAAAAGAAAGGAAACAGTCAGGTGCAAGGTAAACAAAAACTTTGAATAATAATACTATTCCAGCAAATAAAGAATATATCTTAGCTCAGTGGCATTTCTACAAGCAATTTGACCTGGTCAGAGACATGAGAAATGTATATGTAACAACAGATGTCAAAATCTAAAGTGTTTTCGAGTTACTAAGCAGGTGATTTGCACTTCCAAGTGTAACTCAAACTTGTCGTGTTGCAACAAGTGAGTTTGAGATTTGTTTCGTAGAAAATATTTTGTTCCTATAAAATATTTTCTATATATATATATATATATATATATGCACATTTTTCTCTATTACTTCAAGTGCATCCTTTTTCAGTATTTTACATTTTCTTATCCAAAGTTATTACTGATGTAATTGTTGAATAATATGCAAGGAACATCAGTAAAAATATGAGTACAAAATAGTTCACGTTATATTTCAAACAAGATCATAGTGTTTTGACAGACGCTTACTACACTTCGACTATTTTACATGCATTTTTTTTGACAATTTTCCTCTATCTTATTGGAACTGATAAATGTTGCTAATGAGCTGCAATTTTACAATATATTCGTTTTGCATGTATTTGTTTTCGTGTTGGTTTACATGCATTACCTTTATGACGGTTCGTGGTGTTGGAGATATGAAACTCTCAAATCCATTTTCGTAAGGTTTCGGTAGTTTGTAGCTCGTAAATTTGTCAGATAAACTTTTGTATAGTTTTTATTAAAGAAGTCGTTCCGGAAATTTGTAAGTTTAATTTTAAAACAGGCTGTATAAAATTATGCTCTCAGCACAGTATACAGTTTGATATAAACATTTTCCATAAGGTTTTCCTGTAACAGAACTAGATGTCTAAGGGTTTGGTAAGTGAGTATAGTTTTAGTTTACGCAAAGGGGATTTGGAGTGGTTCTGTACTTGTATTTCATTATATGAGACAGGATTAATAGTGATCTACACTATAGTAACGTTGAAGATACGGCAAGAAGATAATGCTAAGGTCCGCTGATTTGTTCCAAATTATTAATTTCTTAACGAAATTATTCTTCCAAGTTTCTTTCGAACAATTTATTGGCAAGATGGTCGCCATAACTGGAAAATATATGATCTGCAGTATGTCATAATGAATACCAGTGCTGTCACATGAGATACATTTCTTTCACTTTTTTTATCAGTTCTCACCACGTTCTAGATGCTTCGTCATCGCGACAAAGGTCGTACATTTTGCACATCAATAATTCAGAAAGTTCAAAATCATCAGTCACCTAACCAGGAGCTTCAATTTCCATGTTAAGTCTCTACTAGTACTAATAGCTTAAGATAACATGAAACTAATTGTATTGGCAATCACAGCACACTAATAGTTAAACTACGTGCAGTGATAAACCGCAAATAGTGCATGAGGATTGGCATTTCAAATTGACTCGTGATAGGCAGACTTGTGTTAGGAAAAATTGTAAACTCTTGCAAACTTTATATTGTAGGGGCCATTTTAGTAACTTTGACTTCAGCTCATCACGATTATGAATGCGATGCTAATTAAAATCAAATCCATTCTACACCCGGGATTCGATTCTGGAATATTTCAGTCGCTGGCTTAGCGCACCAACCCTCACGGGTACCAGGTAGCCAGGAATAATTGGTGTTACGCTGTTTGAACTAGTTAGAAATTAAATATTTAGAATACAGAATCGATTAAAATTAAGAAAAGTCAATCTCAAGTGTACGTATGAGCGAGTAGACAATCTACATTTTGTTTTAATATCATAACTTGAATTTTAATGTCGTTTTAACTTCCTATTATTACCAAAAGTAAAGTATAGTGTAAGAATATTTTTACATGAAAACAATAAGAGAAAACTACTCTAGAAGATCCTTTCAACATTTATATGAATATTCTACTTTAAGAACCTATTAAACGATATAAATACTTACATATCTTTTCACAATAATTCCATACTGAATTTTGATTGGGGATGGTGTATGTAAATTCTAGATTTGAAAACAGAGAATATATGTTATTATTTACATATAATTTGTTGTTTGTGTCAAATGAGTTAAATAATTGTCTCGGCAGTAATATACTGCTTATGCAGAAGTTGAAAGGAAAAACTGAATCAAATTTACTAGTATTTTAAGAATGTAAACTATAAAGCACGATTATAACAAATATGGTATAATCTTATGCATGATCAGTCTCTACTTCTTTCCTTTCTGTATTAACCAGACAAGAAATACAAGAGCTTAAACATATTTAATTTTAAAATTTTCAACTCCGAGAACTTGTATGATTCGAGTCCTATCTTATTGCAATACTTTGTTCCGATGTGTACTAAAGTCCATGCCAAGGTAGAATTGAATTTTCTGCCCTTCGTTGAAACCCATAATGCTATGGACATTGTTGTATTGTAGAAACGATGTTTTGTGATGTTCATCCCTAGTATATACTCTAAACTGTCAAATACTGCTCCACAGGAAGTGCTACATAGCTATCTGTACAAGTCTATAAAATTAAGTTTACTACATAAAAATAAAGAATGAAATGATCTTGCTTCACTTTGTGTATGAAATAAGTCGCAATGTGCATTATAAGTTCAAATAATCACTCGAGGCTTTTATAGCTATTTAATATAATTGTTAAGTGATAATATGATGCATAAATACATTTTAAATAAATTACTAAGTTCTTACCTGTTTCTGTGGGAAGTGGTTTCTGTTGACAACATGAGGGGACTGAAGAAGAAAACAATTTGATTAGATTATAAAACTTATATAATGAATCACTTGAAAGGTAATAAGATTTATGTTTACTCTTAAACAATGACGACACTTGTAGACATAGAGCCATTGATAGATTTAGCTTAACGAACAGAACTTTGGATTTCTGTAATCAATTCTTTCTTCTCTCTCTGTAGTCTAATGGAGACTGAACGGAGAATATTATTTCAATGAGGCTATGAAACTGTTTGAGACATGAGTTTTCTTTGTCCTTGAATTGCAATTGATTTGCTGAGTTTTGTCCCAAATACTACAATTTATAGAATAAAAGGAGCTAGGGGTAGCCAAAAGGTTAACACAATCGATTTCTCTATCGGCTGGTACAGGTCTAATTAGTGAAAGGGTCTCTTAAACGGGGTAGTTCCTTATTCAATTTACTAAAAGCTGTAAATCTCGTTCCTAGAAGTTCACCAACTCGTTTTGCACGTTAATAATAATGCAATCAATTAGAGAACAACATTTTAAATGACAAATCAATAAAACGCGTTTTCAGAAATCTGTTAATGCCACTTTCTTTTGTGAGGGCATTTATGTGGACTCTGAGACACTTCTTGTGTAAAACGTCACGTTTTTAGTAGCCGAAGGAGCAGAGCTCTGTTTATTAATGAATCAATTGATTTGTCTTCGACATGTAGAAAGTGTCGAAGCAAAGCAAGAAGTGATTATTTTTTATTTCAGTGTCATGCATCTGCAATGCGTTACTACCGTGAACTGTGTAAAGTTCTCTACCTCTCTTGCAAGTGAAAGATAAGTGCATCGACATCGAAAAGCGCATCGTTACATTTTGTTCTCCACGTTCTGTAGAAAAATTGTTCATTTAGTTGCGTTTTGAACCATTCTGTTTTACTAAAATTTACTTGTATAACAGTAAAATGTTTAGTTGCATGAAAAGAATGTATTTTCTACATTATATATATATGGAAATGCATGTAACATTGTAAGCTGAAATCGAATATTGAACATTCGTAACATATGGACTATCTATTACAAGATGAAACATATGACAGAAAATAGTACCAGCAAACTATTATTAAATTGTACAGAATTATTTTGTTGAGTCAGTAGTTATGGAACTTTAACGAATTGTCCCGTAAAAGGGGCATATAAAGCTTATGTATATATTAAACAACATTTCTTTTCTCGGAGTTTGGCCCTGGCAGGTTCTCTGACTTATCTTCAGTTATGTAGGTCGAGGGAATAAATAACTACGTCAATCCTCTTTCCTGCATTATTATGAAGTTATTCAAGTTCCAAAAGTTGTGTAATTATGCCCCCTTTAGTGCAAAATAAAATTAAAGTTTCTGATAATCGAAAGGAGTAAAATAAAATGGAAGTCTTCGAATGGAGGGTACTCTTCTGGGTTGTTTAACTTTTGAAATATAAAATATTGGGATATTTATTTATTGAGAGAACCCAGATACAGTACTAACGACCATATTACACTGGCTTGTCAAACGCAAAAGGTAAACAATCAATAATAATGAAAATAAAAATGAACAAATTCGTCAACAGAAAGAATAATGTCAAGTCATGTACAAAGATAAAAAATCGTTACCTCAACTTAAATCTGAGGATACCAGGTTATTCATAAAACGGTTAAATCGTAGAGCAAACTCAAGAAAACTTGAAACTTGGATATGCTGAGAAAACAACCTGTAAATTAGCGAATTCTGTGCAATAGCAATCATGGTGTTTTTTCAAGCAAATAGCTCGCTAGCGCGAGTGGATCTTCCAGGAACTCGAGAATAGAACTCGTGAAGAATAACACAGTATCAGATATATCTATTAACAATTTTATATAAATATTTGAAAGTCATGTAAACATATAAGTAGTATAGAAGGTTGAATATTAAGAACTTAATTTTTTTAAATATAGTTGTTTGTTATTAGTAAAGAGTCCACACATAGGGAGCTTTGGCATCCCCTTCCTGCCAGTTGAAAGAAAGCCTCACGGAATCTTATCGGACATTGAAGTAATTTCAGTTATTTACACAACGATAAAAGTCTGTGGTTGTGAGATGTTTCCCCACGCTTTCCACATCATCCATAGCGATGCGTAAACTGCACAGCTTCATTTTTGAGGAAAACATTTGAGGAAAAAATGCCAAATTTGAAGCACTGTAACTCTTGATATAGGTGGTCTAGAAACCTTTAAATTGGAATTTGTACTAAGAACGCTACCAAGAATCAATGTGCCAAATTTCATCAAAATTGGACACTATGGGTGACATGATCTGCCTGATATGGCATGGAATGATCCTGCATCATTCGCAGGTATGAATAGAACTCAGGCGACAGTTCTCCATATAGGAACCTTGTAGATACTTCATTAAGTTAATATCTAACGAATATATTTGAGGTTAATGTACGTTTTTCAAAACTGATCCAATGCGTTGAATATAGAAAATGTCGGTGTTAAACTGTGTTAAAGGAGATGGAGAAAACAGCTTGTATTTCGAATATTCTAACACTACAATAGAAGGACAGAAAAATAAAATAGAAGTATGGTATGGATTTTGACCTTTGCGATCATTCCTTTACCAAATACGATTGTGGCCCGTGGAAAGTTAATAGTAAACTACTCCTGACTTGTCTTTAGAGTCTTAATCTGACGTACAACAATCACCATTCTAGAATGAATTTCCTCACTAGTGATAATAAATATCATTAAAAGTTTGTGATCAATATTCCAAACTTAATGGCCAATACCATTATAACCAAATTCATATCTATTATAGGTGATAATGCCGATTGGTTATAAATAGTATAAATAAACGAACGAAAGAAAACATTCTAGAACCAATTAGAATATGCTATCATCTGGCTTCCCAGCGAATTGTATATTAAAAATAACCATAGCACTTTTAACCTTCAATGTTACCTAGCAACCAACTATCCTAGTTAATAAAACAGTGCTTGTTTATTTGTAAAACATCTGGTTTACAGTCGGCTACTTAAAAATCACTGCATATTATTTTATGCGTTAACGATTATGTAAAGAAGTGAAAAGTATCGAGCAAGAAGGAAGATTTCCATTCGTTATATCAACATCGATTTGTACTCGTAACAAGTACTACGGAATGACAGGTAACTGCTATAGGAAATTTACTGATTTAAATGCAGTACGGTGCTAATGGCGGACGGCGTTGTCTTATTTCTCGAGACCTCTCCGCAGTACACACGCTCTTGCTCACTACCGAAAATTTCAACTTCCTTTAAATTCCTCTTCGTTTGGTAGTTACAAATGTAATTAGTAGGTCAATAATAATACGGTGCAGAAGATTTTCAGGATTCCGGAATAGTAAACAAAGTTAGAATTGTAACAGTCGTTACATACCCATAGAGAAAAGAGATACATTTATTTGAACTTACTCTTTTGATACCAGTGTACTCAGCTAGAACCGGGAAGCCTAGTTTCCACCGCTCCGTTTGCTTTAGCAAGGGAATGGACTTTCTGCAGCGAGAACGGAGTGTTGTCAGCTTGGAGTTTTGATTCTCCGCAAGAGGGCAACATTAGAGCAAGTCGAACTTCTACAGGTACAAGACGCAATATCGTTGTGATGTGATAGTGTCTTTGAAATTAATACTAGGAAGCTGTGTTTGGAGGCCAAGTATGTGTTTTAAGCATCAGGGAAGCCGAAAGTGTATCCTGATAAAAGGATATGAGTGAAGAAAACAAATCGTAAGTAGAAATTGAAAAGTGTATGTCCGCACAGTGAAATCCTTGTCCGGCCTTACGTGCTTGGGAGTGATCAAGTTGATGTCTCAGTGCTATACGTCGTATATTAATAGATTTCAACATTCTTCACATCGTACCTATAAAAACGGAAGAAGGTCAGTTTTTGGAAATAATAATGCTTAGTGGAAAGAAACAAGCATTCTCTCGCAGGGTAAGCAAATATTACTCCCTCTATAGTTACACATGCAACGAAGTTATGCAGTCATTGTTGTTCGAGAAGAAGTGTGCGATTCCCCCTCCCCCTCTCCTACTATCGAAGTAACTCAGCATTGTTGATGTCTTGCAAGTGGACAAAAACAGAAACGTGAATTGTATTATCAAAGAATAAAGAAAGTTCATGACTGTGCATGTTAGTAAGGCCAAAATCAGGCAGTGATTTGCAAATAAAATAATGCGTTGCCAAGTACAAGTTTTGTTGTACACGATCCAGTAAATTTGTATGAGTACAAATAATAAGAGTATTCTATATTAACAAAAATCGTGCACGTAATAAAGTTAGGTTTGCGTCTTTATGATCATTTTTAGTTGTGTTAAATGATCATAAATGCAACAGTACTTTATGTAAGGTTATATAAATAGTTCATTATCGGTGAATTGCATATATGACGGAACAGTTGACAGAAATCATATGCTGTTTTTATAGTTAGATAAATCTTTTTAGTTATAAATATGATAGTAGTGTCGTGTGTTGTAGTCGTTTCTCAGTAAATTGAGTACAGGGTAGTGTTTGTTCGAGATACATCGTGGTGTCCTCCCAAGACCCCCTCGTTCTCTCTGTTTATTAATGATTTTAGCAGACTCCTATTCTACCATATATATTAGGAATTTTGTCATAAGATTTCTAGGGCTTACATCAGCGAGTTGTGCATTAGTTAATATTTTTCATGCTAGATTGTAGAGTGCTACGCATTTCTATTTGAAGCATTATTCATTTTGTTGACACTCCCACTTTAAAAAATAAATAAATAAATAAAAAATATAGATAAAAAAGTTATTTATGCCATAAGCAATAGAGTCATTTAAGATACGATTGTTTGGTGTTCTAAGAATGAAAAGCTTGTATCTTAAAGTGGAAGTGATCTGGGAGGTTTCATTATAAATTCCTACCTCATCTCACCCATCCTTACCCTGCAGGTGTAGTAAGTTAAGGCATGCCTATTGTGTTTTTGGGTATAAAGATATAGGTGAAGTGATCACTGATAACTCAATGTATGTGACATATTTGAGTGGTTGAGGCATACAAATTCAGGTTCCAAAGATTTTATGTATCTTATCAGTTCGAGGATTATACTCACGCGTGCTATAAAAGCAATACAGCGTTAATGTGTCCTAAGCATTTTTGTTTGGATAGTACAGGATATGTGCAAAACTGAGTTCAATTAGAAACTTCAGGAGATCGTAACTAAAATTATTGTATCAAGTCAGTGTAGGAAGTATCAGTTGTAGCGCTATATTTACTTGGTATTTTTGTTATTGTTAGAGCTCGTATCCTTGCATTTATAAATGACTAGGCACTGGCATAGTTAGGAACGTATCTTTGTCATTTTTACGATATATTGCTGCTATAAACGCCTAGCGAGTAATCAGTTTTTGTCTGAGTAAGTTTCCGTCTAATTATACAGACGATTGCTACCAGAAACATGCTCTTTTTGTATGTAAACTATAATACTTACATCCAATTATACGGACGTAAGATTTGTAAAGCATTTTTCACTCTCATCACAATAATCTTGAACATATCTGATTATAAGGATATCTGAAGTAGTAAATGTAATACACTTGTATATTTTGCACGTTTGGAGAAAAAATACACGTTTTTAATGTTACTCAGCAAAGAAAGCGCTCTGATTTATACAAAATAAACTGTATTGTGACGTTCACGCTGAAATGTAACGAGATTAGGTGCTTCAGTCATATAAATATTGCATTTATGAATAATATTGAATCAATAAAACAATGTTATATTAATTTATCATATTTTGTTGATGTTCAAGATATATATCATAGTATTTTAGTTGGCAACAAGAATAAATACAATATTTTGTGAATTACCATTAGGTATTGCTTTTCTGATGATTAGACAAAGGCATATACTCTGAATATTGAGGTGATTACGAAGTCTTATAGTATTGTTTCAAATATTTTTAGTTCAATCCAAGCCAATTACAATAATATCATTAAAAGTGATACTAATCTGTGCATCAGCTATACTGAACTGGGTATTTAATTATTATTTAAGTTCATCACAACGAGTCGTTACTTTCACAACCACACTTAGTGCTTACCAACAGTACATTAGCCACAAAGAAACGTTATAGAATCTAATATGAATTACGAAATTGTATACGCAGAATGAAAGGGTGAAATTTTCGAAAAGAGTAGCGTCCCGGGAATAAATAGTGTTAGAGGGGAAAACTTCAAAATTTTAAATAGAAACTTGGGTTGATTTTGATTTCTTTGAAACAAACCTGAAATTTGATCAACTTTTAGAAGAAACGGTTGAGGGGCTTGGTGCAGAAAGAGTGCCACACTACTGACTGGCTTAGAAAAAAATGACCGCAAGTTACAGGTACATGGTATATCAGGAACCTATTTCGGAGTAGGTCCAGACCCACCAAAACGCAGAGTTTTATGGGAAAAAAGTCTAACTTCAGGCATAATTATACACGTTTAATATATCATGAAGAACGGCAGTTCTTCGAGTGACGCTCGCAAAGGACACTGTTAGCGAAACTCAGATAGTATACAGTTAGTTTCGGATCTACCGAAGTATAAGTCCGATTTTGATGCTTGAACTTACATTTGAAAGCTCTTTTCAATACTAAGACACAGGAAAAAAATGGTTCGATAGGATATCCTTGGGACCCCCTAGGGCGCTTTGAAACAAATATAAAAATTTCACATTTTTTAGGATAGCACTGACCCCAGACAATATAGGCGGCCGAAACTTACTGGATCTTATTCTACGCTTCAATACGTTTCCAACGGTGTATCATACGTTAAAATCGTATATCATTCGTTAACTACATTTTCGATACTAGAGAATTTTACCCAATCGCAATTTTGTTTATAAGCTCCTGCTTTCAGTGACCTTGACAATGATGGTGTCAGGATAAAAGTCACGGGGGCTAGAATATTTAAATTGAAACAGCTGACGAGCTTATACCATACATGGAAGATAAAGAATACTGGCAAACCTGGAGGCGAAGGTTAATTTTAGGGTGCTTCAGCAACCTAGCACCCCTCTAGGGTCATCACCAGACAGTGCTTACAAAATGATACTTTATAATTTTGAAATTCTGATTATGTATAACAATCGAGATATTGACACAGAAGACCGACCCACAGGACCTCGGGATAGCCGAATGGTTAGCTTTCTGTGCGCTCTGTCATGAGTTCAATTCCTGCCAGAGTCGATTAAACGGAGTGGTTCTGAGCCCTCTCTACCAAAATCTGTAGGTCCCTTTCTTATTCACTTTTATACGAAGCTTACAAGCTGGTGCAATACGTTAATAACAATTCACTCACCTCTCTACGATAGCACGAACGTACAAAGCCCTACTCTGGCGCGGTGCACCCAAAGACCCTTTTATTAATCATCGCATAACTTTTGAATGGATTAAGATATTACGACCAGACTAAGACAGATTATTTTAGACATTCTATTACATTTCACTCGCTGCCTATCTTCTACAGAAAACAGGATTCTTGCTGATCGAAATTTTCTCGTTGTACAAACATCCACAAATTTTCTCATTTGTATGCTTTGTGTTGTTTTTAATGTTACTAATGTTTCCATAAATAATGTAAATAATCCATAGCCACTATAAAGGTTTCAGAAGCAAAGTTCCAAAAAATGAAGGTTGTACATAGTACCTAGATCCACAAATAGAATTATAAAACCGATGTAAAAAAATACTTTATCAACAGAACTGCAGTACAGACATGCAAGAAATGTGGCAACGCTGCTATTTTGAAGAGTGACAGATGTATGCGGGAAAAGCATTGGCCTGGGAGAGAGAGAGGAATAGTCGTAAGCGTCCGTAATGCAAAAAAATGTTCAAATCTCCTATAGGAAATGTCCAATCCAAAGGCGGAAATAATCCGTAAGTTATAGCGAACTTTAGAATATTAAATGCACGCGAATAAATGGGAGGGCTAGATTTTCAAATACGGTTTTTTTTAGAAATCACCTTACTTCTCTGTACTCTTCATATTATGCACATGGTCTTATTTCCTGAAAAACGTCATGTTTTAAAAACAAAATAATAATACAAAACAGTTGGATGAGAATTAAAAGTTTCCGGAAAGAAGCATTATCAATAATTACAATTTGAGTTTCAACTGGTAACATTACACCTTTTCATGCAAAAACGTAAAACAAGCTTAGGCTGTAGCAGTAAGTGCTGGGAAACCGCTATGTCCGTTTCTGGACAAATTTAAACTCAGGATATAGTAGGGCTACGAAGGTAGTTGAGATGTTTGACTATTGTTAGTGAAATTAGTACAAATCCGTATTGACTGAATTTGAGATTCAAAAATCCCTTTCCGTAGGCCTACAGGCTGTTTTAGATCTCGAAGTTTTTTTTATTTTCAAAAATTCAAATCTCGTCTTATATGAGAGCTATAGAGAAACTATTTATTGATTTGTAGATTATTCATCAAGAGCTGTTCAACGATACCACACAAGACATATATATATATATATATATATATATATATATATATATATATA
>JAGDQP010000378.1:68954-103305 GCA_022664845.1 Lepisma saccharinum
CTCCCAACTTCAGTGCTTTTGAGAGGTTGCGCCTCCTTTATCTTAACCGAAATCTCCCTGCAGCTCTACACCACCACGGTGTCCATCTCCACCCTCCCTCGGGGGGCTGCGCCCCCAAAGGGGAGGTTTGCCCCATTTATTGTAACCTACTCTTGGTCATACAACTTGAAAGAAAATTTATTTTCTCTCCCTTCAATGATTTGGAAATTGGGTTTTTGGGGCGGCCACTTTGGATCCAAGTTGACGACTTTTTGAAAGTTTTCTTATATTGTCGTGATCTACTTGTGATGGTACACCTTCAAGTAAAATTTGATTTATCCAGCTCAAACGGTGTGCAAAATGGGATTTTTTGCGGCCATTTTGAATCCAAGATGGCGACTTTTCCCAGATTTAATATTTCCCTAAACTACTTGTCATAATGCAGCTTAATGCCAAATTTCGTATCTTTAGCTCAAATTGATTTTTTGGTCCGCCATTTTGGATCCAAGATGCCGACCGATTTTGCTCATTAACCGAGCTATTAAGTCTAGAAACAACATACAAAAATTTTGTTCAAATATCATTTATTCTTAGTAACATTCAACTCTACTAGTGCCACAAATTGGTTTGAGATGTCTTTGGAAATATGTCGTCTAGGTAAGTTCAAACAAATCCGAACAAAAACACCAGAGGTGCAAAAAGTGGAGCCAAGTTCTTTAGCCCTAAAAATGTGTGAAATGGGAGACGGATGAGCCAAGTTCCTTGGTGACAGTATGTAACAGGAACAAAGGAACTTGGCGCGAGGTGGCAAGGTTCATGATCCTCAAGCTATAAGGGTGGTGGGGATCCTAAAACCCACTACGTCCACCGCCACCAACCCTAAGGCTGTTGCCAGCTCGCGCCAAGTTCCTTGTTCCTGTTACATGCTGTCACTAAGGAACTTGGCTCATCCGTCTCCCATTTCACACCTTTTTAGGGCTAAAGAACTTGGCTCCACTTTTTGCACCTCTGGTGTTTTTGTTCGGATTTCACAGCTTTTTGTACAGTACGTGTATAATATATATACTTGCTCGCTCGGCCTCGTTTAGGTCCTCGCCCCCCGTAGCTGGCTGCGCCCCCAACTTCGAGTTTTTGGGTATTTACGCCCCTTTATCGTAACCACTCTCCAGGACACTATGCTTCCATGTTGCAGATCTTTCCCCATACCCGCCTCCCATGGGAATGCCATATTTATTGAAACATAGGGAAGCTTTGCCATATTTATTGTAACCTACTTGTGATGATACACCTTTATAGCAAATTTGCTTCCTGCTAGCGGCCCTAAAATCCACCACCACCAACCCTAAGGCTCGAACATCATCTGGTGTTTTGCTCGGATTTCACAGCTTTTTATACGTGTATATAGATATACTGGGTTCGCCTCGCTGGGTGTGCTGCCCCAGAATTCCGTGTGCGTCCCCTTTATTGTAATCAGACTTTCTGGGGGCAGCGCCCCATGCTGTGCAGACCTTTTCCATATTCCCTCGGGCTTCACCCTCATAGCGGTGGTTTGATCGATTTATTGAACCTTCATACCAAATTTCGTTTCTCTAGCTTCAGTGGTTTGGAAAATGGTATTTGGGCGGCTATGTTGAATTAAAGAGATCTATTTTTAAAAAGTTTTTCTTACATTGCCGTTACCTACTTGTGATGGTACACCTTCATACCAAATTTCGTTTCTATAGCTCGAATGGTGTGGAAAAAGTTTTTGTGCGGCCATTTTGATCCAAGTTAACAACTTTTTCAAAAATGTAAATGATTCCTAAACTACACTTGTTAATACACCTTTATGCCAAATTTCGTATCCCTAGTTCAAACGGTCTGGAAAATGAATTATGAAGTCAGCCATTTTGGATTCAAAATGATGTCTTTGCAGATATTTTGTAATCTACTAGTGATGACATACCGTCATAATTCGAAATTTCGTATTCCAATTTTTAACATCTTGTTTCTTACAGAACCTCAAAATCGTTGATTTCGCAATAAACTCTTGTTCCTGTATAGCATGCTGACATTTTGTGACAAGCGGAACACGGCTGCATGCACTGCCGTGCGTGTTGATACTCCCCTCGATTCGCTCGCGTCGCTGCGCCAAGAATCCAACGGCAGGCCGCGCATCGAACTTGAGGAGTTTGGAGGAACTGCGCCCTTTTATCACAACCAGAATCTGCAGGGCACTGCGCCCCATGATGCAGATATTCCCTCATACTCCAGAGCGCTGCGTCCGAATGGGGGAAAGTTCCACATTCTGCCTGTATAACATGTTCCTTGCAGTGGTAACGTTTGTGACGAGTAAAACTTGGTGGGACACGCAGGAGCTAGGCTCGAGGAACTAGGCTCATCCATATTCCATTTCACCACTTTTTAAGGCTGAAGGAGTTGACTGGACATTTTTGTTAGTACTTTTGCTCGTATTTCGCAGCTTTTTACACTTGTGTAATTTATATGCTCGCTTCGCCTCATTGGGGCGCTGGCCCCAGAATTCCAAGATGGCCTCGCTGGGGCGCACGCTTTTATCGCAATCAGGCTCCCGCTGGGAACTGCACCCTACTAGGGGAAACGAGCCGAATTTATTCTAACCTACTCGTAATGGTACACCTTCATACCAAATTTCGTTTCTCTAGCTTCAGTCGTTAGAAAGTGGGGCTTAGGCGGGCATTTTGGATAAAAGATGAACACATTTTGAACGTTTTCTTATATTTTCGTGACATACTCGTGATGATACACTGTCATACCAAATTTCATTTCTCTATCTCGAACGATGTGAAAAATGGTATTTCAGCAGCCATTTTGAATCAAAGATGGTGAATTTTTTAAAACGTTGTTATGTTTTCCTAAACTACTCTTGATAATACATCATTATGTCAAATTTCGTATCTCTGGCTCAAGCAGTGTGGAAAATGGATTTATGACGTCCGCCATTTTGGATCCAAGATGGCGTCTTTAGAGATATTTTGTAATGTTTTCATAATCTACTAATAATGTTGTACTGTCAAACTAAATTTCGTTATTCTAGCGGCAGCCGTTTAGGCTGTGTATTCTTTAAAATTTTAGGGTTGGCGGCCATTTTGAATCCAAGATAGCGACTTTTTCAAAATTTTAAAAAGTTTTCTTAAGTTGCTATCGATGATGTAGTTTCATACCAAATTTCACTGTTCTAGCTTTAGTCGTTTAGGCTGTGTATTCTTTGAAATTTTAGGTTTGGCGGCCATTTTGAATCCAAGATGGCGACCTTTTCAAAATGTCGGAATTTTTCCTTTATCTACTTACCATCCTCTACCTTCATACCAAATTTCATGTTTCTAGCTTACTCCAAACACCCTAAACAATATGATGAGTGAGTCAGTCAGTCAGTGAGTGAATGAGTGAGTGAGTGAGTGAGTCAGTTAGCCTAAAATGTGCAATTTCAGGGGTCCACAACTAGAACATAGTTTGAGATGCGAATATGAAATTTTGCACATCTGCACACATTTACCGTATCTCCTTAACGGCAAAAGCTCATATTCCTGTCTGTAACATCTTTTTTTTTACGGGGCCCCCAAATCGTCGATTTTGCCATAAACTCTTGTTCCTGTATAACATGCTTCTGGCAGTGCTGACGTTTTCTGACGTGAAGAACTTGGCTCATGCACTGCCGTGCATGTTGATGTGAACCATTTAGATAGAACGCTCACTGCTTAACACTAGGTATTTCACATGTGCAACTTTGTGCACAGTCTCTAGAGTAAGTACCTCTACTTTTCAACCTTAATTGATTTATTTGATTCATTCATTTACCATCTATCAAGATAATGAATGTAATTAGCACTTGTCAATGATTCACTATTGCTCGTGCCATTTGCATGGAACATTGTAGCAGAATTCATAACATTGTTTATTGTTCACATAGCAATGTTGTCAGGAAATGTATTAATTGCTAATTTGATTTTTTTATGTTTTATGTTATGATCCGATAATAGGATTTATGTGGTAAAATATCTGGTGTAGTAAAACGTAATCCATTTTTTTGCCAATAGATGGCTTCAGTGATCTGTATCTCTCGTTGTATAAGTCCGATCGGGTTCAACGAGATGGCCTTCAAACGATGAGATTGCGTACTACAAACACTGTTCAGATAGTTGTGATGAGTTCACTCAGTGTTGTGTGAGTGCGCGTCAAAATGGACACTAGCAAAGAGAATATACGCTATATTTTACAGTTTTTCTTCGATAAAGGCGAAAACGCAAGCCAGGCGGCTGCAAATGTGAATAGTGTTTATGGTACTGATACTGTAACAGCCAATCACGCACAATTTTGGTTTCGTCGATTCCGTTCCGGTAATTTTGACGTCAAACATGTACCACACACTGGAAGGCCAAGTGTCGAAAATGTCGATAAAATCATGGACATTGTCGCGTCCGACCGTCATGTAAGCACTGTTTCGATTGCCCAAGAGCTAAACATTGCACAGAAAACGTGTGGAACCATTTGCATAGGCTGGATACAAAAAGAAGCTTGATGTATGGGTGCCACACGAGTTAACGCAAAAAAACCTGATGGGCCGAATTTCCATCTGCGAATCGCTGCTGAATCGCAACAAAAGCGACCCATTTCTGAAACGGTTGGTGACTGGTGATGAAAAGTGGATCACTTACGACAACGTCACGCGAAATCGGTCTGCGACACCTGATAAATTGTGACAATTACCGGAAGTCCAGTTGCAGGTGTTAGGTTTTGTTCCCACCCTAGCCTGTGACTCTACGTGCCTTTTATTCTCACGGCGCTATATGCATGTATAGAAGTGAGACGTTAATACCACATATCAGTCTAGTTTTCTCCCGCGGTGGTGATCTGGTTACAGGTTGGTCACATTATTTGAGGCCGAAACCCAAGCAGGTCACATTATTTGGTGCCGAAAGATTCCGGGAAAGACACGTGTATTGACGAAGTATACCAGTACTTGCAGCGTAGTAGTTGGTCTGTACGTAATTGGTTGATAATTTTTTCGGATTGGGAATAACGAAACCGTTACATCATGAATGGGAATCAGATAGAATTTGCAAGTATGGAGGGCAAATTTGAGGACAGCCTTGTTACTCAGGAAGCAGATAAGTTGGATAATGTTTCCTTGCCATGTTGCGGAGAACAGAGAGAAAATAGTAAAACTGTCGAGTGTAGTCAATGCCACACGGTTTATCATGTCAGTTGCATTACTGGGAATAACCTTCCACGTATAAAAAAGGAACAATCCGAAGCGAATGCGGAGGAATTTGATTCGTGGACGTGCAATGTATGTTTACGTGCGCCACCTACGGTAACGAATGAACCGTCATTAAAGACTATCGGTTTGTTGTTGTTGCAAATGACCGAGCAACAACAGAAGATGTGGAGTGAAATTACCGAGCAATAGCAGAAGATGCATGTTGAGATGACCGAACTTACCGAGCAACAACAGAAGATGTACAATGAGATTAATGAACGCCAACAACAAGTGAAAGAAGAAATCATTACTAGGCAACATCAGCAACTGAAAGAAGAAATAGCTATGTTAGTCCAGGAAGGGATTAGTACAGTAGCGAAGGAACTACGTGAGCAACATCTTCAGATGTGTGACCAAGTAATTTCCCATGTTCAGGGTTACGAGATCGAGACTACGGAGCGGCTAAAAAGAATGGATGAGAAGATTGAGAGTCGAGTTGCTGAATGCTACCAGAGTATTGACCATCTCCAGTGCAAAGTAGAGACCCAGAAGCAAGAAGTTCAAAGAGAAGCCCTCAAAATGATGACAAATCTACCCAGATTTTCCTTGATGGAGTACGGGAGAAGATTGAGATGGACTCTAACAAGAAGGTGATTAATGATTTCCTCCGGAGCCAACGTGACAAGGCTAAACATAATGCAGACCAATTAGAAGAGTGGAAGATTGTTACCCGACGTGAGTTAGAAGATACGATGGTGAGGAATGAATTGAATCAACGATCCAGGCTGGAGCAGGTTGAAAAAAGGGTGGAAGTCCAGATGCCGGAAGCATCATTTTGCGCAGGCTTACATCACCATAGTACCAAGAATGTATCGCGACCTCACTCTGATGAATATGTTCTGAGTAAGTGTTACCCGGGTAATAAAGTTTGTAAGGATGTAAAGTGTAGTGTTGTTTACAATACACCTAAACAAAAATCCCAGTTTAAGCCCAAACCAAACCAGAAATTGAGTAGCTCGTGTGATAGTGTACATGTGAAGTGTGGAAAAAGAAGCAATGAACCTTCCAGTACCGATACGGAGAGTGGATATTCAGAAACGGAAAGTCCAACCCAACACATGGAAGATGGAGACCCGAGGGAGCATCGTAAAAGTTCAGCGAGGATGAATACTCAGCAGTCCAGGCGAGAGGGAAGACTTGGATCCTGTCCACGGAAATTCCGGTCACCAAGGGGTTATGCATGTGATAGCAGTGGATCAGAGACACGAATTCCGGTTAGAAGGGTCAAGGTTCGCTTGGGTGATTTGCGATCGTTTACTAATTTTCCTAACAGTGAAGATATGCCTGCTAGTACCTTTTTAGCTCAGTTGGAAAGAAAGGCTAGTCTGGTTGGGATTCCATCGAGACAGATGTTGGAAATCATCCCGTTTGTGCTAAAGGGAGCATCACTTTCATGCTTCTATTCCCAAGGTAAAAACTTTGTGACTTACGAAGACTTTAAACGTGCATTCCTAACGTTTTATCAGTCAGAAGAGGTAGTGTGCACGCGGATTACACGACTGAAGACAGTGCCATTCAACCCTAAAGTAGACCATAGTGTGGAACAGTTTGTAACTGAAAGGTTTAGAAGGTTACGTGATTTAGACCTTTTGGCATCTGACGCTCAGATATGCAGTACCATTATAAGTTTACTTCCAATAACTTATCAACGGCAATTAGCGTCAGGGAAGTTTGTTACATTAACAGATTTGCTGGATGTTGTTCGAAAATTAGAAAATATTTATGAAGTGGTGGAACAGAGAAGACCGACTGTACTTACAGGAAAGGAGGAAGACGTGCGAGGAAAACCGGTGTTTGTACGGACCGTTACTCATGAAGACTCACGGACTCTTGAAAACTCTGAATATATCCCAGATGATACCCATGGTAAGAAGTCAGAGGCTACCCAAGAAGGAAAGTCTAAAAGTCGTCGTGGAGGTGAACACAATGGACGCAATTCTAAACGTTCGAGAAAACGGAATGGTAAAGGTCGTGGCGGAAGACGTTCGTCGGATGATCAACGCCAGTTTCCAGCTCGTTCGCCGTCCCATGAATCAGAAAGAAGAGGCCAGTCGTCACATACAGAAGAAGATCGACGCGGAACTTCTGTTACAGCTTCTTCAGCGAATCCAAAAAACTGACCGAGCTGTCGCCTTCAAGGGTCGGAAGAGTGACGTCGTCAGGACAGATGATCCAACCATGTATGAATGCGAGTGATGTGGATGGGGTACGTATGAATGAAGAATCTGTACATAATGAATGTGATGATGGTGATGCAAAGATATTGAAATATCCGATTCAATACTCAGTGTTAAGTATGTGTGAGTAGGATTATATTAGTGAGGAAGAGATGGACGAAATCAAAGAACTTGAAGGACACCAACAAGATAATTTTAATTATGATGCTACTGTTGGTATCCAGATTTTAGATTTCTATATAACAGCACTAATAGATAGTGGTGCTGATATTTCACTATGCGCCCAGAAAACGTGGAAGAAACTTAGCTCTATTATTTCACATCCTCAGTTGAAACCGGCCAAGAATATTATTTTGGTTGACTATTCAGGTACCCGCAAGAAACAGGTGAAAGGACAAGTTATTTTGCCACTTAGATTGCAAGATATGGAAATACATCATAAGTTTTTCGTGGTTGAAGGCTTGACACAGGACATGCTGTTGGGAAAGGAATTCTTGAATCAGTATCGTGTTCGTATTAATTTCCATGAGGGAAACATGACAGTCCGGCGAGGTGAGCGTGAGACGTCATTGTTACTGTTGAAGCAGGTGACACGAAATGATGCTGTTGAAGAACATCCCGAACAGATATCAAAAAGGTCTGTAGTAAGTTCTGAACAAGCAATGAAGCCAATTGTACATGGTGTATCACAGATCTTGTGCTCTAAGGATGGTACTTGTGAATGTCTAGTGAACGAAACCAGTTTAACGGGATGTGGACATCGTGAATGTGAGCAGGTGATTCCAGAGAGTTTGAGGGAATGGAGGTGTACAGTAGAAGACTAAAATGAGGACCATGATGAAAGACTACGACACTATACGTCTGATGCACGTAAGAAGTTTGGAGCTGTGGTTCGAGCTCAAGACTTACAGATAATTAATCAGGTGTACGGAAGATGAGTTAAACCGTGCATTTGGAGGATGTAGTGGGAAGTCCAGTCAGGTCTTACGAGAGGTTACTACTAGGAGTTTTCCTGAGAAGAATATGAAGGAGGAAATACTTGATGTCGGGAGCAAACTTGAAGTCGATGATGTTGCTAAACAACGTCTTAGTGAAGTATTGCTTCGGCATGAGAAAGTTTTTGCCGAGTGTCCAGGCAAATGTACGATGTTCACGTATACTATACAGGTCAAAACGGATAAACCAATCGTGAAGCATGCTTATCCCATTCCTCTGTGCTACCGACAAAAAGTACGCACTCAAACTCAGCAGTGGGTACGACAAGGAATCGTTAAACCATCGGTTTCGAAACACCATCACCCTCTTGTGGTTGTGCGGAAAAAGGCGCCAGGAGACGTGAGAGTATGTCTTGATCTACAGGAGCTAAATAAGTGGACAGATTTAATTCATTTGAGAGTTGACAAGATAGAAGATCTCCTTGTAAGCTTTAGAAACATGAAATATTGTTCATCCTTAGATTTAGTTAGCAGTTACTATCAAGAGCCATTGTCCGAAGGATGCCAAGATTTAGTTTCCTTTACGTTTGAGGGACAGATGTTTTCGTTCAAAGTCGTTCCTTTTGGATTTAAAAATGGTGGACAAGCTTTGATGGCAATGCTTCAGCAAGTTATGGGGACAGAATTGTTAAGTCGTATCCTGATATACATTGATGACATCGTAGTACCAGGAATCAGCCTTAAAGAGCACTTGCAACTGTTATACCAAGTATTAACTAAATTGGGACAAGCTAATCTAACTGTGAACCTTAGGAAATGCCAGTTTTTAACGAGAAGTGTTACTTTTCTAGGGTTTGTGGTAACGCCTGAGGGTATCCAGAAAGATCCCAGTTATGTAGAGAAAGTATTGGCGTTGCAGAAACCAACGAGTCTAAAGAGCTTGCAAAGATTACTAGGAATATTGAATTGGTGTTCGAAATATGTTTATGATTTCGCAAGGAATATTGCTCCTTTATACGAATCATTGAAAAAGAAGAAACAATGGAAGTGGGATGACCATCATACCAAGTGTTTGGAACAGCTAAAGAGGGAAATGTCTGTTAATATTATGTTGTGTCACCCTAGGTTGGATCAGGATTTTTACCTGGTAGTTTATGGGTCCATAGTGGGTACCGCATCTATTTTGTATCAAAAGGTGGAAGAAAAACAGAGATTGAGTTACTCGCAGTGGTACAAGCCATTCGTAAGTGGAGAAGTCTGCTATTGGGACATCGGGTAATCTTTTTTACCGACCATCAGGCGTTGATACACTATAACAACATCAAGTACTGGAATAGTCGATTGTATCGATGGAGTGTACAGATCCAAGAGATAGCTTTAGACGTTCGCCATGTTCCTGGTGTGGAAAACATTGCAGCTGATACCCTCTCCCGCATATATGAAGACGATGATCAACAAACCTACTCAGTGACTGTAGTTAATATAATACCCGGACAGTTAGGAGACATATATCCCGACGAATGGAGGAAACAACAGCATGAGGACCCGTTGCTGAAGAACTACTTGGATCAATTGGAAGGGAGAGCACCTGTAGGGAAGAATATAGCAGATTACTACAAGCTTGTGAATGGTATTCTACTGAAGAAAAACTTCCATATAGAAGATCAGTGGAGAATCATGGTCCCTGCTACCCTTGTTCCTATTATACTCAGAAGTATGCATGATTTTAAAGGCCATTTTGGATATCAAAAGACTTATACCTCAATTATTAGCCAGTTTTTTTGGGAAACAATGAGAAGAGATATTCAAGAGTATGTTGGAAATTGTATATTATGTAAGCCAACGAAACCTGATCGTCATCCTCCAGCTAATATTATGTATTCGTTGAATACAAACGCACCTCGACAACTACTTTCGATTGACATAATTGGAAAACTGCCAACGTCCAAGGACCGTAGAAGCTATGTATTTACATGTTTGGATGTTTTTCCGAGATATTTGGTAGCTTATCCGATAAGTAAACCTACCACCAGTGCAGTAATAAAATGTTTGGGGCAGTACTTTGTGCATTTGGGCATGCCATTAGCAGTACTAAGCGATAATGGATCCTGTTTTACTTCGAAGAAATACATTGACTTCTTGGAGAGAAGAGGTATAAAAATCGTACACACTACACCTTATCATCCAAAGTCTAACCCAGTCGAACGTGTACATCAAGAAATGAATAGGCTTTGAAGGGTATTTTGTGCTCATTCTCATAGGCAATGTGTAAAATACTTGGATACTATTGTCTATCTTCTGAATAATTCGATAGCCGACAGCTTAGGCGTGACTCCTGCTGGTGTATTTCTTAATGTTAATCCGGATTTACCTTTGAAGAAGCATTTAGGATTAACTGAGTTGGTTGACACGAATGTCAACCCTACATGGGCAAAAAAATTGGTCATGGTAGGTGACCGTAAACAGGCGATCCTTGACCGACGGAATCGAAAGAGGAATAAGCAAAATTTTCCTCGTCGTGAAGTCTCTGTTGGTGATTTGGTTTTCATCCGAAACCATCCTCACAGTGAAGGTGACACGGGACTTATCAAGAAGATGTTTCGCTTATTCCTGGGACCCTATCCGTGTGTCCAGAAGCCGAGTGATAAGGTTGTCGTGTTGGTGGATCTTGTTGATGATTCCCTCATTGGTAAGCAGTCTACTGAACATTGCAAGTTGTGGACCCCTTCAAATACGTTGAAAGAAGAGTGGACAGCTTTGATGAAGAAGTATACTAGAAACAATAATATTGACGCCTTCAGAAGTGTTGTATCTTAAATTGTAAATTGGTGTTTACAAGTATTTTTGTGCTTTACTATATTTTTAGTGCTTGTATAGTAATAATATGTTAGTAAATGTAAAATATGTAATAACTAAGGTCTAATAGCCCACGTAGGTAGGGACTAAATAATTTCTAAAGCCCACTAGTAAAAAAAAGTCACTTGGTCTAGTGAAGTTAATATATATATATGTGAATAGTTTGTGGTAAGTCATTTGCAGTGTGTTGTGAGTTAACTAGAGTGTGAAGGACTCTTGTATGGTATCCGATTCCAAGGTTCTCTTCCTTATCGGGTTCCATATGTGACGGTGACGCACGACCCCTCACATGCATGTTATGAACGGGGAATAAGCTCACCTGATTTGTGCATTTTATGTTAAAAAAATTGTGTGCGTATACAAGCATGGATGAAAATCCGGCCGCTGGAAATGATGCGTCAGCGCGGTACCGTGGACATGTGAATCCAGCCGGCAGACTTAGCAACGATGTGTCAGTGAGCAGTAGATGGTGTAAGTGACATGGTTGACGGTTCAGTGGGAAAACGTAGTAGTGAATTGTTCTGCCACAGCAGTTATTCTAGTGTTATATGGACAGAAATTCATGGAAGTGGATTATTAGTTTACCCAGTTGATGTAGAGAAGAAAAGGGAAGCGTGTTGAACTGTAAAAGCCATAGAGAGAGGAAAGTATTTATACAGGTCCATGCTTACGAATGATAGACGCCGCTGTTAAGGTAATGTGTCTGTTTCTCTTTTTTCTTATTCGTCCTGGATGTCTGTGAAGATAATTGGCACCGTGAAGAGTTATTAGGAAATATTTGTTTAATATTCTTGTGCACAGAACTGAATGCAAGATTATATTACTACGCAATTATCGTATCCGAACCGTGACGAGTGGAGCCCGGAATTGCTGAATTCGGTCGGTCACGTGATACGCAAGAATTGTTAGAACGGCGTGTTATTGTTTTAGACGACGTTTATTGTGTACTTATTTCACCCGGTCTTATTGTGTAATAGTGGGCCTAAACTAAACTAATCTAAACTGAACTAAAATAAGATGATATTGAGTATATGAATAGAAATAAAGAAAACAAAGAAAGGATCCTATGTTTGATACGTTGTAAGCTGTACGGAAAGGTACTAATGTGTGTCGTTGTACTTTATAAAGACGTCAAATAATAAATGCACACACGTTCATGAAAATTAATACTTGTCAGGTACTAGTACTTATATCGCTTGCTGGAATAAGTAATGTCCGTGCATTGATCAGTAACTAGTCTGGTAGGATTTTTAAATCTGCTACCCCAACAAGAAAATAATAAATAAAGTATTAGTGTGTAATCAAGGGAAAGTACAGCACTGTTATTTTTCATTTTACTATAAATATATGCTTTCATAGTTCGGAAACATCTGTGAATGTTCCGGGCGGGAATTACATTTGTGTATTAGTCAGGTTCTACGGCCATATGAGTTGTGATGGCATATGGAATATGTTTACTAAGCAATCGGGAGCAGTAGATATTAGTATTGTTCGCTAGAAGAAAAAAAACATCTTTAACTGCTCAGGTTCCGTCCAAGTTATGGTTAATGTTAAATCAGATCAAACAAGGCTACGGCAGGTTCTAGTAATGCTGTGAAAAAAAAGTGTAAGATTAAACATTTCTATAGGTGTGAGTTAGAAATTAGTTCGCGCCGGATTATAGTAATCAATATTAAGGTTGACGGGCCCAGGTAAAATTTTATGTTAAAAATAATCCAAGGCAAGCCTCCAAGGAAGAGTTAGATTGACTTGATTATATAACACTAATGTTATATCGTGGACGTACATAGTCGTTGTTGTACATAAAGCTAGCAGAAGCGTTGTAAAGAAAAAACAATAAAAAGCAAATAAATTGTTTGTAACGTTCTGAGCTCAGCGACGAAAAAGGGTACCCCAGTATTTTCTTAGATTAACGTGATTTCTGTTTTATTAAATATCTATTTTATTATTCAATCTTGTATAGTACGGAATTCAATTTTTCTTGTTGTATCAGTACCGTAAAGCGTGGGGAAGCGTTTACCGGATTTGAGATACAGTTAATGGTTAATAATTTTGTGTATATCTACTGACGGTGGACTGTGATCAGAGAAGTGCATGATATTAGATTCCGTACAATAGATACGACTAACCTTTGATATATATGAAAGTTTGTTGAAAAACATCGTCAGTTACATTGTCAATAAATCCTATAAAATAGTTTAAAGTGTTATTATCCTGCAATATACTTCAGTATATGTTTGTTTGAAGCCAACGAATCCGTTCCGAACGATTCTGAAATTTTTCGAGATTTTGATCTAAGTAGTAACAGAGGACATTTCTTTAAAGGTATAAATAAAAGTTCATCCTCAAATTTTCACATTCTGGTTTTGGGCGAGTTATGGTGCGTGAAGCTCATCTTGAGGTGTTTAATCACGTCTGAAGTCACTTTTGAGACTTTCCCGCCATTTTTACATATTTTTCAAAGTTGCGGTTTAATATTAGTGTTTTTGAGGAAGGACAGGAGGAGCATTATCGGTTACACCGTTCTCTAACCTCCTGTACTCTTGAACACCTGATAAATTGTCACAATTACCGGAAGTCCAGTTGCAGGTGTTAGGTTTTGTTCCCACCCTAGCCTGTGACTCTACGTGCCTTTTATTCTCATGGCGCTATATGCATGTATAGAAGTGAGACGTTAATACCACATATCAGTCTAGTTTTCTCCCGCGGTGGTGATCTGGTTACAGGTTGGTCACATTATTTGAGGCCGAAGCCCAAGCAGGTCACAAACACAGACTCCTAATTGGTGAGGGGATAGAAAAGTATTAATGGAAACACGAATTCGACAACATATAAATTTTGCTGTCAGACGCCGCCGCACATTACAGATCGCAATGGGACGAATGCCTCCACAATTTTTTCTTAAGGCGATCAAGGGTTCGCCAAAGAAAATTTGACGAACATCTATAGGTATTTCTCCAGAAGAGATAATAGAAATAAAATCACATAAAGAAGTATGAGTTGATCTTTTAAGTCAACATCATTACACATCAAAAGATCTTTAAGAATCGAAGGACGAAGACCATCCAATCCACCTGCGGATCCTGAAGGTCAATAGTTGATAGCTTTCAAGAGTTCGGAGGCAGACACTCGGGACATTAAGGAAGCTGAAGGAGGAGAATCCGGCAAAATGAAAGAATTTGATGCAGGTGGATGTTTTATCTTTAAATTTTTCAAAATATTAGCGTGTGGTGCAACTATTATGTCTTCGGAGGTAAGTAAGCGAACCGCACCACGAATATCTCCATCAACAATCTTGTTTTCAACCATCTTGATGTTGAAAGAATCAGTAGATGAGCTCGTTTTTCGTCGTTTTGTTGAAGGGCAAGGAATGGCATCAGGGTGATTGTCGAACCAACAACGAACTTCTTGCTTAACCCAAGTAGTGAGATTAGTTACATGATCAGACTGTTGTGGTACGCGAAGAACAGCATTAGGAAAGAAGAAAATGTCCATCCAGGTATTTACATCCTTTGTTCTGACCGCTGGACTAATCACTGCATGGAGAGCATTCGCCACTGCAGAACGTGCACCTCTGGGAACTCGACGAAGAAGGGGAATAGAAGACTTTAATCTATTAAGAAGCTTCTTAGTTTCAGGTAGCACATTGCAAGACTTGAGCACATTGCAATTGTTGTGAATTAGACTGGAAGACGATGCCGGAAGGAGAACAGGAGCAGAAGAGAATGAGACACTCGTTCTACTAGGATCCTGATGAGTTTTTCCAACATGAATAGAGAGTCCTCTTGCACTTGCAAAACATTTGCCGCAACGAGAGCAAGAAGCCTCATTTGTACTCCTCGGCAACAAGGCATAAACACTAGAGGACAATATATTATCCGTTGAAGCCACTGTTGTAGTTCCCAAAGACGCTGCAGAATCACTCGTGCCCTTATTCACATCAGAGATAAAGGATGAATCATGTGGGAGAATACTAAGAAAGTTCGACGAAGCAGCAGATATCGTTCAAGGAAGCAAAGAATCATTTAAGCGACGCTATATTATTTTCGTTTATCTGGTGAAACTCTTGTCAATCAGTCGATGTAATAACTGCAAATAAAACGGCTATGTGTGAAAAGTGTTAAACAAATGGTCTTGTGCCAAAACGCACAATGTTAAAAATAATATCTGCAAGCTCATGATAAGCTTAATTAGAATTGCCAAACTAACGAAGACAGGAAAGTTTGTAAAACTACTAAAAAGTAAGTCTATCGATTTTTAAAATTGCTTTTTCCGCCAAACTTTGTAGAGGAGTAGGATACATCAGGAAACCACTAGAATGCGTGATTAAAAGTGTTTCGTCTCTAAAACGGGCGCCGTGGCCAAAAGTTTTGATTCATAAGAAGAAGTACGTATAGTGAAATCTAAGTCGAGAAACACGTTTATTTGTAAAATGTTTGAAATAATGGAAAACAACTACACATGAATGTGTAACATTCAACGCATTACATTTTAGAGGACACGTTTATCATGACAGTCATCTTGAATTGTGCTCGATTTTTAATTTGGAAGGGGGTCATGTGAGATATAAATTGGGACTAGAACGTTTTAGATATACATAGGTGAAGTCATAAACGTGTTTTGAGAGAGATAATGAGATGTAATAATAATATGCGTACTTGATTAAAATTCTGGAAATTGGAGTGGGTAGAAAACCTGTAGTGGATTATACAGAAGTAGCTTTGAGTCAAATCTAAATACGGTACAAAACTTTAGTCAGGGCAATATCTAATATCCATTCATTTAATCTCATTAGAGTATTACACACAAACTAGGTTATAAGAATATCAGGAATGCAGCTCGTACACAGAGCAAGCCCATCATGAACCTCCAAGAACCAGAAGTCTATACTTAACATATATATGTTTACCATCTTACAAACAGGAAATACAATCCTTCCTATGTATAATATAGAATGAATGTCATTTCGATTCCCAACGAATGTACTTCTTTAACTTAATGACATTCTTGACTAGCAAGGAATATATAAATACTGAATGACAGGTATCAAATTCTTTGGGTCCAGGATCTAAAATAACTCGTAGAATACCTGGTTACCGACCCCTTTAAACATAGCCCTATTCAGATTGCCTAAATTGTATAGAGCTGTGGTAACGAGTGACTACCAATGTTAAAAGATAGTTAATCACTCGTTAGTACAGCGTTAGCCACTTAAAACAAAAACGTTTCTGAATACAGCTGCTAATATTTATAAAAACTTTTCTGATCACAGCATAAACACTGTGTTCTTCTTGAAACAGTGCAACAAAGAAGATCGAATGCACAAGGAACCAGTGCTGGGGAACACCTAAGCAGTGAAAATTACTTGTACATTAAGTTTTCATTTCTTGCACTGGTTCAAGAAAAAAATATTTCTAAACTTTTCAATTAAATACGCCTGTCACAATCCATTATCTCTTCAAAAAATGAATTTATGCATGCATGAAAAACTGACTTCACAAATGTATTTTTGGTACGCATTCCAGCCTAGATTGATATGTTTCATGACCCCCTTCCTAGCTGAAAACTTGTGGAAGAGTCACGACGGTAGTTTTTAAGTTGGCGGCTATTACAAACGTACCCTCTAAAATGTTATGCATTGATCTGGTAATTATTCATGTGTATTTGTTTGCCATTATTTCAAGCACTTTACAAATAAATATGTGTTTTCCGACTTAGAACACACTATAGGTATTTATTCTTTATAATGAAACAATGTCTTACTGCGCCCGTTATTGTGGACGAAAGTACTTTTAATACTGCTTTCTGGAGGATTCCTGATGTACCCTACTCCTCTATCATATTTGGTCGAGACTTTTGTTTCAGAATATCACGTTATCAATCATTTAAGAAAGAACTCAGTCAGTGCTTACATTTGACGATCGAATTGGCAGTGAAGTATTTCCTCAATGTAAATTTTACAATGTTGCTAGTTGAGTGGCCCAGTGGAATAAGGGCACATGCCATATCCCAATGAAAAAGGACTTTTTGCGTTAAACTGATATCTTATGCCATCTGTCGTTTCCTCTCGCAATGATTGTGCGGATGGAAGATGCCATTTTTATTAAAATGAATCAAAACATACCATTCTCAAGGAACTTACTTCTTGGCATTGAAAAAAGGGCAAATGTCACAAGTTCTTGAACAGTCAAGCCGGGAATATTTAGGGTGACCGAAGTGTTTACATCAAATAATATAGTTACATGGAAGTGGATTTGAAAAAATTAAAAATAAATGTAAAAACAGCGTGGCTAACAACCAAATCTTGCTAGTGTTTCTTTGCCTTTGATGTAGCGAGAGGGATGAAAAATCAAAGTTTTCAAGTACAATAATACAATTAATCCCACATATCTAATCTAAGTTTTATATAAACTTGAAAACTGACAGTTTTGCCATTAAAAAACAGGAAACAGGCTTAATAAAATAAAATATTTAAATATGTTTTAAGTGTAACGATTTTATAGGCGCAGTGAAAATAAAAAAAGATCTTATATATGAATTTCAGCAAAATCGTGCGGGGCCTAACTTAAAAAATCTCTAACTTAATAAATTGAAAAATTGTTTCATTTAATTTCAAATAGAATAATTACAAAGTTTCAACGTATGATTGAAGTATTCCGGATGTAGTAAAGAAAAACAGGATTTGGATAACATTGCGCAGACCATTAGATCAATTGTTTGGTAAAATATTAAACTGACAAATTGATTGCTGAATCTAAAAAGCTAGGAATCTTATTATGGTGACAGACACAACTTCACTGAATCACATTAATGAGATTCAAATTCTATAATTGCACTTTTTACGATTTTTATGAAATAAAAAATAAATTATTCGTTTAATGCACCCCACCATTTGATTAGTCGCATGCATTTATTTTATTTTTCAGTACGCTCATAATTAGTTTCATTTAAAATTTTTTGAAATATTTTGTTTTCTAGTCTTTTTTTTAGTATTTGTGTTTGTAAACAATAGGTGCAGCCTGCAAGCAACAATCTTGTGAAATTACGTTACAAGATTTGAGTGAATCAAAACTAACAGAAGATTGAATTTATATCGTTAAATTAATGTGGAGTAAATTTTCCTAAATTTTATAATTTGGTCGGAATTACGTACGCCTGCAAAGCTCAATTGGAGTAGAGAAAGTGGATTTAAACTAAAAGAATGACAATATTGGATACCCTAGAAAATGTCGGAGAGAGTGAGGATGAAGCGTGAGTTTTAAAATCATGTGATTACATGTGCCCTTTTCCACTGAGACCCTACAGTATTTTCAGATTTCTTTATATTAAACCTACTGGGTATTGATGTATTCTTTCAGTTAGTAATTCAGTTTCATTTCTGAGCAATGTAGACCATAAGATAATGGTTTTCTGTGTAGAACAATAAAATGTTTGTTCCTTGGAATGCATTATAATCCATTTAATAATAGTACTTTTTGGTACCTTCAGGTTGCTAGGTTTTGAATTCTGTTCAGATTACTACGATTTGAATGCTTTTATTTCCTGGTAATGATGTAGATATAAAGATTTAGCATAATATTTTACTTGAACAAACATTTCTATGAAAATACTATTCTTGTAAAACAATATTTGGTAGTATACGACCTTACTCCACGAGACCTTTCTATCATAAAGAGAGTAAATACCACAAGTTCACCTTCTGAATACCACACATTGCATTTATATGTTTCATAAAAAAGGAAGAGAATAAAAAAAATGACTGAATTTTTTTCGGTTTCAGAATGATCAAATGTAAAATACATTCTTTACTTTATTAATTATATATCTATAAGAAAGAAAAAACATCGCAAAGTTGTCCAAAAATTTAAAATAGGTAATTCAGGGAACAATGCAGAAATAATGCAAAGTACAATGTCCAACATATCTCTAATGGACGCCGCTTGATTACTTTATTATTATATCTTTCTAAATCTAACTATGACAAAATTATGTATATATCCGGTGTGTAAATATGAAACCAGAATTTGTGCATAGACGGCGTTAGCTATCACTGTGGTTACCATAAAACTGCGTCCTTGGCGTCACTTGCTTGTTCGATTGCTTATTACGATTTCCAACTCACAACCAGACAAGTTTCATGTCATAGTGTAGTGTTTAATAGCGTTGAACATGACGCAATTTGTACCTACAAACTACGATTTGCAGACAGTATGGATTCTTTTGCTACCGTTTGAAGAAAACTGGTGCAGAATCGCATCGCATGCTTGTGGAAGATTACGGGGATCATGCTCTTGGTAAGTCACAGTGCTATTCGTGGTTTAGAAAGAATAAACGTGGCGATTTTGACGTGAGAAACGAAGAACGTAGAAAACCTCCGAATTGCAGACAGCGAATTCCAAGCTTTGTTGGATGAGGATGATGCTCAAACGCAACAACAACTCGCGGATCAATTAAATGTGACACGAGAAGCAGTTTCCATACTTTTAAAAGCAATGGGAAAGATTCAGAAGGTGGGAAAATGGGTTCCACGCGGATTGACTGAACGACAGCAGGAAAACCGAAAAAAAACATTCGAAATTCTGCTCGCCAGGTACGAAAGGAAATCATTTCTCCATCGAATTGTGACTGGTGACGAAAATTGGATCTATTTCGTGAATCCTAAGCGTAAAAGATCATGGGTAACTCCAGGAGAACCGGCGACATCGACTGCAAGACCAAATCGCTATGGATGGAAGACAATGCTTTGTGTTTGGTGGGATCAGAAGGGAGTGATCTATTATGAACTGCTGAAACCTGGCGAAGCCGTTAATACCCAACGTTACTGACAACAAATGATCGATTTGCATAAAGCTTTGCGTGAAAAATGACCAGAATATGACCAAAGATAACATAAAATTATTGTGCTTCACGACAATGCACCCTCACACACAGTAAAACCGGTCAAGGGAACTATTGCGACGTTTGGCTGGGAAATCCTTCCGCATGCTGCTTACTCACAAGACTTGTAGCCTTCCGATTTTCACTTATTTGCATCCATGGCACACGCACTTGCTGACCAGCGCTTCACATTTAATGAAAATATACGAAAATGGTTTGATGACTGGTTTGCACCACAAAAGGCACAGATTTTGTCTGGCATCCACACATTGAAGGAACGATGGTAGAAATGTATCGGTAGCGGTGACCAATACTTGGAATAAAATAGTTCTTAGCATTGTCATTAAATCACTGTGTCTTTTCTGTACGTAAATTCCGGTTTCACATTTACGCACCTGGTATGTTTCCTTCATTTAATCTCAAATTTGTGACCACATGGATAGTAAATATTTTACGTCGTCATAAATTTCTGGTTACATATTGCACTATATTTTGTTAATAGGAAATGATCGTTAACATCCTATACTTAATTTATAATTCAATTTCACTATTTACAAGAACTAAAAGTTTGCGAAAGATCGTGGAAAGATCCTGCAATGTGCACAGGTAGCTGATGTCAAAATGAAAATACTTATTTTAAACGAGAATACTTACACTCTGACCAAAGATAAGGTAAACCTGTAAGACAGATGAATCGTGAGTGTCTTTACCGTCTTTACATATTATCATTTAAAATAGACTTAAAAAAAACTGTTGTTATGGAGTACATTATTTTACAACACTAAGGTATTAATATCTCGTTTATTATTTCTTTCCCTTTGCGATGTAGTAGACTATTACCGCTTTTAGATAAGGACAACGTGAAAATATACATGGCTTTCCTTGAACATATAACTACTGTAAAATTGCCTTCTAAGCTTTTATATACATATTTTAATTATTGAGTTCTAATACAATAGAATACTTGATGCGTTCTTTTCAAAGAAGTGTATTTTATGAATATAGTTTCCATTTTGTTTGTCAAACTGGGGTACGCAAATTTAAAATTACGCATCATGTTGCATGCAAGTACAAATGCATTTAGCTATCTACTGTGTAATGAAAATTGTTTCATTCGTGTCATTTTATTTAGTATGTGAAATTTCAATACGTAATGCTCATCATACTTCAAACAGTCCATTTGTGAACACAACCATTCTAATGTAATATATATATATATATGTATGTCTATCATGAAAGGAGTATCATACATAAACATAAATATACATTTGTTCCTAAATGTCTTGTCTACTGCTGAAGCAAATTCAGTATTTTAAAATATTTATAAAATTATGTTGTTATCACTGGGCAAAAGTAATGTGTTTCTGGATTTTTGAAGGTAGTAAAAAAATGGAAAATTTCTAGGCATTTTGTATAGAAAGATACAAGGGTCACAAATGTAGAGAAATATAGTGCTAGTCAGTCAGTTTAGAAAGATGTATCACTACTTGTAAATTTGCTAGATGACGTAGAATTCCATGAGTTAAACGTAACGGTGTAATGAAGAAAATAAGCTTAATAATTCATCTAGTATTTGTGAAATTCTGAATTTACATAAACTAAAGCAAACATAATCATTACTTTTATTTATATATACAATTTTCTATCAAAAAACTTTATAAGAACTCATGGTCATACTATAGCCGATCTATAGGATTTCACCAACATTTCACAATGTTGGAGAAAATCAGCGTCTTCTATTGCAAATAGGATATTTTTTTTATGTTACGGAATATCTTAGGTTCGAATCAAGAACTTTTGGATGGTGCTCTTAGCAAGAAAGGAGACATTACCAGTTACAAAAAGTAATAGTTACTCGAAATTGGCATATCATACAATATATATCGCAGTCTGGAATAGAGCTTATAATGGAAACACATTTCCCTTGGCTATTTTCGTAGTTTCTATTTTCTCTTAAACTATTGCCTATAAAAATCACATTCAATTAACTCTAGCAGAGGTTCTTTGTTATATAGGGTACATACGGTTCAACATCATATACACTGTTACAGAGACAAGAGATACTTTACATTAAACTATGAACTGAATGCAGGCTGTTTTAAATTTTGTGCAGAAGAGATGCACATTAATCTTCAAAGCCTTTAAATCTTAATTACAAGCACGCGTTTGTTGAAGCTGAGCAAGCAGTTTCTAAGAAAGACAGATTAGTGACCGCAGAATCTATTTATTAAAATATGTACTACGAAGCAAATATAAGGAAGGAACTGCCTGTAAACGATAACTACATACACACTAAAAATCCTCACTCTATGTGTTCTGTGAAAACGAAAAGATATTAGTTACTAGAAATCCACATATTGTTAGAAAAGTAATCGGTTTCATTCTTACAACGTTCAAAAGGATAAAATGTAAATTCATATGTGTTGATAAAGAAACGAAATAAACTATCAAAAGATGCTATAGAAAACTTCTATCTATCTATTATTATTATTAACATAGTGCTCTTTCATAAGAAAGAGAGACGGACAAATGCTCCTTTGAAAACGAAGTAACTGAAAAAAAAAAGAACGCATAATGAAAAGAAAACTAACTAATTAACATTTGCCAATTGAGCACGTAATAAGTGTTTGAATTCAAATTTACTTTTCAGGCACAAAATTCTATGAGGTATAATTACTTTACAAGTGATTTTTACACGCTATTTTACCTATGCCCCACCGCAGGCAAGTGCATAAGTCGGCGTCTATGAAAGCAAGTCTACACCTTCAAGCTTCAGGCTCTTACCATTTTCAGAGTTCAACGGCACAATTATTTTTAGAAAGTTAATGGAATCGTATATAAGGGACGAATTTTCTTGTAGTATTATTGTCTTTTGGCGAATTGGATCGGTGGGAGTTCCGACCGTTCGGTTTCCTGAAATCTCTGGTGGGCGTTCTAGCTGGTAGGCATATTGACAGTTTTGGTGTACGTTGTAATCGGTGGATCTTTGACCACATTAGCGGGTGTTATGAACATTTTGTGAGTGGCCCCTCTGACTAAAGGTCACTCTGATTGTTTAGATGGTGTTGTAACTGGCTGACTTCCTGACTATTTTGGTGGCTGTTGCGGCTAAATTTGCTAATGGACGTTCTGACCATTGTTCCACGTGGACATTTTTAATATTTTGGAAGGGTTCTCACTGTTTTGGAAAGAGTTCTGATCGTTTGTAGCAGTGACTTCTAACTGGTGGTTTTACTGACCTAGACCAATAATTTCAGTCTAGCTTAAGCAGAAAACAAGGAAAATATTTATCCTTATCAAGTTCATTAATTCTTTGAATACTATAGAAAATCTAGAAATATAAACATATGTTTAAATATTAAGCCTAAATCGTTTTGTTTAACGATACAACGTAATTTTACACAGGGTAAACATATTCCAAATGACAGGAATATTTGGAGCTGTTTGAGGATATTGCTTTGCTTCCTTTCTTCTATATCAGCATATCAACCTATTTAAAATATAGACAGACAATTAAAAGATACATTGAAGTAATATTTCTCGACATCTAATTATTGACATGAAAATGTTTCAATAAAAAGAGATACTACAACCTTCATTTCTGGCATGAAAAAAGTAAAAAATGTATTAATATGTTATTAACAATTCCAATAATGTGTCATTAACCGAAGAGTAAACAATATGTAATGATGAAAAAGCTTATAAAGTTGCTTAATATCTTTCGAAGTTTAGAGATGTAGCGCAGCTTTTGAAGCTTGCGTTCGGGTTTGGTTTACATACATGATTAAAAATAAGACATCGCACTCTCCCAGCCTTTCTTCATTTACTCCTACTATGATGCTTTTATTACAGCGTGTGCGAAATAGACATGGATCATAGTCATCCTAGAAAATAAAATTGTTGGCAAGGGACATAAAGTCCATAAATGGATGGAGATGGTCACCGAGCAGGCAAAAATACCGGTTCAAGCGGACCAGGGACTCAAACCGTGCCAGATAAATATGCACCACACCATGATGGAGCTACCACCGGCTTGCGCAATATCTTGTTTTCGACACGGCTCCATGGTCTAATGTGATCTGCGCCACACCCGGACCCTGTCATTTTCGAGTTCGAATTGTAAACGTGACTCATTTGAACACGTTACATGTTGCCAGTCCTCTAAGGCCGAATCCACTATTCCTGAGCCCACGTGAGTCACCAACGTGGGTGGGCAGCGATTAGTAGCGCCATACGTGCCGGCCATCTCCTGCGATACTCCATGGAGACCAAATTGCGCTGCACTGACCTCTAAGACACGTTCCTGGGACGTCGTGCATTTATTTCTGGTGTCAGATCAACGCACTGTTCCATGTTTGCTTGCCCGGTCAAGTCTGCCCAGACGTCAGCGGTCCTTGTCATTCAGCACCTGTTGCCGGCCACTGTGTCGTCCCATATAGGTGGTAATGCCTCCAATTCAATACTCATGGTCCACCCTGGATGCTGTGGAGAAGTTTAATGTCCTGATTACTTGCGAAACCGCATGCCCCATTCATCTAGTACTAACTGTCAAACGGCGATAATTCCCGTCGGGTTGCTGTCACCGCGGTACACGACGTTTTACTGTACTCAGAGAAGTCCAACTGACCACACTTCAACCGTTTCGCCCCGTTCGACAGGTTTGCCGCGGTGTTACTGCGTCGTCAACTAGTTTCCTCCCGCTATCCCGCTATCACACTTCAGTGTATATATAATATTAATGGTAATAATTCACAGCCATATTCTATCCTGTAACTAGATGAGACCTCTTCCGGAGGGAGGAGTTGGTCTACTGCTCCCACGCTGACCAGAAGTTGGGAAAGGAGCCAAAGCTCTTAACTGTGATTGTCATTGTCTTTTGTTCACAACAGCCTCCAATTCCATCACGATGCTGGACGGGTACCATTCCAAGCCCTCTAGTAATAGAAAAATTCTTTGGCAAAGCCGTTAATCGAATTCGGGACCCCGCGATCAGCATCAAGCGACGGTAGCCACTATATAAACAGGGCAATTCAGTATATATATATATATATATATATATATATATATATATATATATCGGGAGAGAGAGAGAGATACCACACCGCTGGTTTTGGTTTTAATCACCAGCGTAAGCAAACAGCAATGTCACTAAAACGTAATTGAATCGGTCATAATCAAAAGGTGATATACTCTATGCATTTTTTTATGACACATGTCCAGTTTTAGTTAGAAGTGATTCATTTGTGCCTCAGTTACGTTATGGCAAGAAGAAGAGGGAACAAAGTGCGATGACTGAAAGATGATAGTGTAGTGGTAAGTTATTAATAAGCGGTGTGAAGAAAACCAACGTGGAAAAGGAGTTATAAACTGTTCCGTTTCATGTATTTTACGTGCAGTATGAAAATCTATGAACGAGTCGAAAGTTTCCGAATGTACGAACAACAACGAAGGGATGAGAAGTTTATCTATCAGTACAAAAATACTGCTTAAAGGTAAATGTAAATTACCTACCTACCGCTGTACATGAATTAGCACAGATTTTAAGTATTATCTCAGTTTGTTAATAACTTCACACGACGTTCCCATTACATATCAATTCTTTACTATAAATCGCACATTAATAGTACCATACATGCGCCGAAATATATTCCGTTTTTGTTAGGAAATTCTCAATACTAACGAAACAACAATCACCATTCAGGCCCGTTTTTAAAATGTTAAAAGAGTCACATAATTTTTATGCGAAACGTGTGCATCCCTGTTTAAAACCTACTTAATCTACTGGTGTCAACATGTTCGCTGTCACTTGATTATATAAATGGGTGCTTAAAGAATATATAAAAAAAAATCTCCACTTCTAGAAGATTACAAAATTACTGCAGGGGTATTTTTAGTATATTCCGGGAAATTACTTCTTTAAAATATTACAATGATCTCTGTTATCATTTATTGCGATGAGTAAAGCTGGGAAATGACTTACTGGAACGCAGCTTCAACACGGAATTTTAAACAAGAATGGACAGTACTAAAAAAGTCCATTATAAATTCCCAAATTTGTCACTACGTGAAAAGTCCCGATAGAATGAGAAAATATTTCGCCTCTCTTTCACTATTTTAATGTAATAAACCACATAGATTTACATACGAACATGCCCATTAAATATTAGTGTTTTCGGCAATAAACTAAATGACCAAATTAGTTGCTTTGCCCCGATTCTCATATTCACAGGTATTTCCTCCCTCACTTTTAGTATAAAACAATTAAATATAAATGCTACTAGAGATGCAGAGCCCATTCTTTCATTCTTAAATATGCAAAACTCTTTCAGTCCTGAACATTTTTTAAAATAAATTTTACTGGAGTTCTAAATTTGTTTGACTAGGCTGCAAAATCTTTCCCATTTTGCTATTGATTATCAAAAGAAAATGCTTGATCATGCACTCTGAATGGATAATATAAGAACTCTCAATAAAAAGGTGCAACCATAATATTAGTAGAAATTAAATGGAAACAGACATTGTACTTTAGAAGAATTATAAAATAATAATGCGAAAGCAATGCAACGCAACGTAAAAGGTGGTGGTTGTCACTACTCACCAACTTCCCCAGGGTTGATAACATACTTCCCCAGGCCAGGTTGTCCAACGCCATAATCTATAATCCAAAAGTATTAGCAAGAACTATTCATTTTACGCACTCAGTAAATATGAATATATAAGATAATTCAGATATACATTGTGTTGCACTACACTTCTGAATTTCCATTAAAATATAATTGCAATTAAATCACGCTTAGCTTGAAATTTGGTTATCAATAGTGAGACAAACGAAAATGTTTATATTGCTACTCATGTATTAGCAAATCATGTAATTGAACTATGAATATATAAGATCTATAGTTTAACCTTGAATCAAATATCGTTTTTAGAAATATGTTCAAATATTTAGTGGCTGTAAACACAACATAAACTGAATCTTATATCTTTGATGGAACGCACACATTAAAAAGGAATCAGAATTATCATCTCAATGGAGAATATGTTCTCACATTAGCGTTTACGTCTCATATGACGATGAGTATATTGTATTTTTTAATTAAGCATATTACTTAAGTCATTCAAAACGCTGTTTCCAATACAAAAATTTGTTATATATCTATAGATTTTCAAGTGTGATCACGCTGTGCAATAGGAATCGTAATCTATGAACAAAAATATTTCGTTTAGCTTTAGGTGGACTTAAACCAAAACATTTCAGAAAAACATTCTAATTCACAATGTTACCAGCAAATGTGTTATACATATTTCGGTTTGTTATTTATAGCAAAACTTGCAAAACATACTAATAAGTTGTTGAAAAAAGTTTGTAACATGTTATCATTGAATTTAGAAAATAAATGAATTGATAGCAAAATTTAACCAACATATTACTAAGAAAAATTGTCAACAGTTCGAAAGCTGAAAAGTTCCTGAACGTGAAGATAATAACGATAACTGCAGCTTGTGTTGTAATTGTTTCTACAGCGAGTACCTAAGTATGTATAAGTGGATATCGAGAGAGCTATGTTCCTCGTAGTGTTTAAGGTCTATCAAATTCTTAATACTAAATATATTGTATATAATTACAAGGTAAAATTATATTATGTGAAGAAAACCGAAATTCAGAGAGCCGGGTCCAGACCCCTCTCTATAAATACCCCCATGGCAGCAACAGCACGAAAAAAGAGAAAAGTTATATGGATGTGTCAATACCTCAAAGTTAAAGACAGGTAAAATGAATTGCACATATCAAAGACCAGAAAGGAAAACGAAGAATACTATACATCGGAATTTAAATATGAACAGTTTCACTACTTTTGTGAGCATAACTAGTACTGCTTTGACCATCTTATTGATATTGAAGATTAAAACTTGGCCGCACAGAATAAGTATCGTTTTATGTGATTGTGATTGAGCTCAGGAAAGTTTGAGCTCTTACTCTGCAGACTGTCCCAAGTGCAGTGCTCCTATATATATATATATATATATATATATATATATATATTGCATTTTCAAACCATTATACATTAGTTCTATTAAGAGGCGCCCTCTCTGAGAACCAGACAAAGCATGTGCTTACTACAAATTCTACTAAATTATATTTTAAAACATATTTCAATGAATACTAAAGATGCTTTTCTTTGTTATGAATTTGGTGTGCTTTAAAAATTGTGATGAATTTTAAACATGATAGTAAATATTACATAGCATATCCTCAATAATGGACTGATAATGGAATAATATTATACATTAGAAATATTATGTTAATTTTCTTACCTTTGATTGTGCCTTCGAGGCGAGCTAATACTCCATTATATTCAATACGTTGTCCACTAAGTACAAAGTCGCGTGTAAAATTCCCCTGGATATCAACTTTTACATCTGTTATCCATTTACCATTTTTATCTACTTTTCCAGTTACAGAAAACATGGTCACCGTTGCTTCTTTGTTTCCGATGGTACAACATCCTAAGTCAAATAAGACTTCATGCAAAATAATCAAATAGATTGCTATCTTCCATGTGACCATGATTTCAATTTTTGCACCTGTTGAAAACAAACTTGAATGTAATTGAACCTACTTTTACATATGATGAAATATTGTTTCGGCATATGAAAAATATATTACCTTCTTTTGTTTTTATCATATACAATCATGAAATAAGTAGATAGTGATAACAATTAATTTATCAACATTCATTCGTGTCAATCTAATATTTATAATTTTAATAACGTGAGGAAATAAGTGTGATCATTTTGTATTTCCAGATGGTAAAGGATACATAATAAATATAGTAAGGAATAATTGAATTCAAATTGCAAAAGGGAATATTCCTTGTGAAACACTACTTCATGCGTTAAAGACAAATGGCCTTTCTGACAAATTTTGCCTCAATAACATATGCACGTGCATCAACGAAGTTTAGCACTAAATGGCAGTGCGCTAGGGTCGAAGCAGAAATATATGTAAGGGAAATGCGAAACGTTAAGTGAGTGCTGGTGTACACCTAACAGAAATTTAAAAGGTTTGGAACTGTAACTATAACGTGATCTGAAATTATATGTTGGATGTTTCAAACTGAACGCTGTTTATGCAATGTGCTCAAAGTTGTAAGGCATAGATAGTAAAAATAAATAACCAAAAATGTTTGTTCCTCGTTTGAGTTTGGAGATTCTTACCGTTCTTGCAATGAGATTCTTAATTATATCGTTCTAAGTATTTCTTGAGTGATTATGCAAATAATCATGATCATAAACTTTCTAAAATCTGCAAATCGAAATGCTATGAGAACTAAGAATTTGCAAGGTCATTTCTCAACGATTTTGTAAACTTGGATTGGTGTATAATTGCGTTAACTATGTAAGTGCTGACATTTTCAACTGGTACTGATCAGTTGCTTCCTGATCATCTAGTTATTCAACATTTATATTTAAATGTATTATGTCCTCTCACTCTGAACATCATGTAATTCTAAAAAAATGTAATAGCGATTCAGTATAAAATCAAGCGATTTAAATACTTACAACCTCACCCCATTTTTCATAACTCATGTTCAGAAATTCGAAAAAGCAAGTTACTCGTATATAGTTCAGAATCATAGTTCAGTTAATGAGAATTTGAAACATTAAGCATTTATATAATATACTTCAACATTGAAATTATATTTTTAAATATAAGGGAATTTAAACTGCCAAAATATGCTAAATATTTGTATTACTCTTGCGTGCACGCAAGTTAATAAGAAACAAGCTAATGTAGAGATTCTGTAAGTACATGAGCATCAATTAATAGTAATATTAGTGTGCTAAAACAGAACTTGTAAAATTAAGCCGAAAATATAATTATAGAGAAGCGTTAATCAATTCCTGCGCTAAAGATATTCAAAGATTAAGGAACTTGAACATAAGAATGAACTGAATTGGACAAATGAGATGTTGGATATTTAAAATATTGTAAATTGTTTATTTATAATATATTAAATGATCTTACTGAATACTATTTAAACTGCAAAATCTGATAGAAATAAATATCCTATATTATATTATATCATATATAAAAGGCTGAGATTGCATCAATAATTTACTTTCAAGATGTACTGGTAAGATTTTCAAGTATCATAACTTCATAATAGAGAAGACGAATAAAATAAATCAAGCATTCTTAAATATTGACATGAATAATTGTATTGGATAATTACCTACTTTTCAGTAGACTCGTTATGGACTCTAGGACAAAAGAGTATGTACGATAAACCCTCACAAATAGCAGTACCTCACCTAAACAAAAACCTGAGGGAAAACTGATTCTTCTTATTTATCCCGAACTATACATATCTGAGAGAGTACATTCCCATGCAGTACATACGAATTATCTTCCTTTGCACTATAGTTATGTTTGGACAAATTTGGTTGAATAGCTGTTTTTCAGCGATAACTCAAACTGGGAAATTTGAAATAGCCGAAATTTATTTTGATTGGCCCCTCACTGTGACGTCTCTATACCTACTACGGTAGGAACAAAACATCCAGACTGTTTCATATTTGGCATAGTAGGACTATTTTGGATATTTTGAGCCGTTCCTTAGATATGTTGAAAAACCTCATGATGTGTGCGTTCACATTATGTCAGGAAATGGTTAACGGGTTGCTTATCTCATAGGGGATTATTCATAATTTAAGCTACAATCAGGTAAGTTGAATAATTTGATGATGCTATTGATTGTGGTAAATAAAGACTGTAGATTGTGGGGAACATCAGTAGAGTTTAGTGCTTTTAGTTGGTTTTGCTACCATTAAAATGTGAGAATTTCATATGGTTAGCTAAGTGTGGATCTCACATTTTCATCCTTTTGCACCGAAGGTAGCAACTTAAAACATGTTTTACATTAAACAAATATATCACATATTTTACATCAATGAAAAATCAGACTTGTCCTCGCTTGGCGCTTTTTGTTCCTCTCGATAAAAATGGTAAAGTGCATTCATTATAAAAATGGTGAGATACTACATTAGCATTATGGTTTCACTGCACCCAGTCTAGATAACCTAATACACAAAGTAACCAAACAGTTCTTATAAATTTTGATACTCAGAAATAAAAAGGTATAATGTCTGTCATTTACCGTTAGTCCACGAAGTAATCCGCACCGACATCCAGCACGTTTTTTTTGCCAAGGTTCCTGCAGCTGCGTAATGTCTTGGCTGTAATACTGTGGTGTCTTGGGCGCAAAGAAGGTCGCGATATTTGCCTCGAGTTCTCCTCATTGGCGATTTTCCACGAAGGCGATTGCGAAGAGAACGGAAGAGGTCAAACTCTGTTTAGGAAGTTACGGGTAGTACGGTGGATACAACAGTGCTTCCCAGCCAAATCGCTGTGTGGTATCGCTAGCCTCCCACACCACATGTGTGTGGGGATTGCACGGAAGAAACAGTAAACCTTTGAGACTCACTGTCACTTCTTTTTTCTCCTAAAGGGAATATTGCGCAAGTGAAAGCACTGCTGCGAATACAGGTCTCCAGTGTTGGTTTAGTCCGGTGGTCAGCTAGTAGCACAGCACTTGGCGTCTATCCTACCAGATACAGTGAACGATTTGGCGTGAGTGCAGAGGTGGTCTTGAGGTGTGAGGCATAGATGTAAGGGCACAGGATCCCGCGTTGACAATCAATGTTTAGGCCGCGTGGACGTCTCATACAAAACCCAGCATTTGTCACTGGTGAGCACTTGATTTAATTTGTAAGTGTTGCAATGCCGAGAAAGTAATAACAGATTGGTTATCACTGGTTGGTTCTTGTTCCCTTTATACAGTATCACGGGTTCCCACTTTCCCAACGACTTTCCTATGCGGTGCAGGTGAGGTCTGACTGAATCAGAAACTTGGAAGCATTCGACAACGTCACCACAAATTTGGCTGTCGTTCTATTTTATGATCGCCTTCACATCTTCGTCATTCAGTGGACACCACCTGAGGATTTCTTCACACAGGGACACATTTCCAGACCTTATTTTCTGGATCGAATTCATTGTGGTGCGTTCTTCCACAGTATTATCAACAAAGGCAAGATATATTCGGTGAATTGATTCGGCTGCTGCCAAGGGAAACCTTAAAGCTTTAAAGCGGACAAGCTCGAAGAAGCTTGTTCGACATCTCCACTTGCCTTCATCACTATTCGAGCCTTGACTGCTTTGAGTGATGCTTGGTGACAGTCAGTATCTCCTTTTCCACCTCAGCTAGTTTCTCATCACATGAGTAATATTTAAACGCATTAGTTAAAACATATCCCCATGCGATATAAAATGGCCAGGACTATTTTGGTTAACTTATATTTTGTATTATTTTTTACCGTAATATTTGCAATATGTATGGCTTTGAGGGCACACGCACTACTAATAAGGATCTGCTTCAGGATCCTAAATAAAACGGTTTCTTGTGTATGCGAATATAACTATAACCTATAATGGTTCCGAGGGTATTTAGTAAACTATAATTTAGTCATTTTGTCTCGGTTTCGGGTCTTTCTAGTGAGAGGGTCACTTTGTAGCTCGTTCAAGCACAACAGTAAGTAACACATCGGAAACATGGCTGGTACAATATTTGTAAAATCGGATCAAAAGAAGCTCATATCATATCTAAGTTTCAAAGAAGCTGATATCTTCTAACATGACGTATTTGCTGCAATAAAGATACTGGGATAACCTTTCTTCTATGGTTCCTTCCTTGATTGGTTTACTTTGTTCTTTAGGTTTTGAATTGTTCTTCTCTGTTGATTTGTATAGTGAGCTTCAATACTGTATTGTTTTATTAAGTGTGAGTGATAAAAACTAAGATCTAAACAGCGTAACTTTCGACATTGATTGGAAGTCAATCTCCACGGGCAGTTTGGAAGGTATTTCGTATCACCTTTATTATTTGCTGTTGCTGAAAGTGTAATGTAACTAATAGGGCCAAGGCACTTAATCACAATAGACATCGCCCGGATACCCAAGCTGCTCTTTTCGTGAACACAACGAAATTAGAATAAAAAGAACCCCGAAAAGAAATGAAACTTTCTTTCATCCAGACAAGATGCGAATCGGAACGAAGGCTAACAGAGTATTCATTACGCTATCTGTTACGTCCCACGTCTGATGTTGTCTCCTGAATTCTTAAATGAAAACAGTAGACGAGAACTATGTTCCAAAACTATAATAAAAATGTTATTTCCCATAAGAAAACCGAACATACAATGAAACAAAAATTACCTCTCTCGCTGTGAAAACTAACAAATTTATTTTACAACGAATTTCAAATGAGAAATCACCTTCGAGCAAAAATCATAAATTGAATGTATGGACGGAACATCTGCTTCTATTAATAGTTTGTGTGAACACAAACACATACTAACCAAACAATAGAACACAAAAACTATTGTCACAGATGCCGACATTTTTCTTACAGTAATCAGAATTCACAACTAAGTTACCAATACTAGAAATAATATTTAAGACACACAAGATTATCCAACACAACTTACCCGATACCGGATAAAACAAAATCCTAGCTCAGGCTATCATGAGTTTGATTAATACCCAGTGGCCTCACCCACTCACTTAAGGTAGCTGTAAATGGAGGAATGTTGCAACGAAAAACAATCAGGAAGAACGCTTTCTAAGGAAAGATGGTACAGCAATTCTTCATTCACAGGTATTCAACGATTCAAAAATCAAACATCCAAACCGGAATCTGACAATTGCCTTCACTTCGATTTATAGTACAGAAAATCTCAAAATTCATATTTAATATATATAATAATAAATCACAGCCATATTCAATCCACTACTGGATGAGGCCTCTCCCCGATGGGAAGAGTTGGTATATATATATGTATATATATATATATATATATATATGTATGAGCTCCTGCGTAGCCTAGTCGGTAGCGCGCTCGACTTCAGTGCGAGCGGTCCCGGGTTCGATTCCCGGTGGGGGCTCAAAATTTCGGTGTTGACCCAGCATCGTGAAGACATTTGGGGAGCTGCTGTGAATAAAAGACAGTGGCGATCACAGTGAGAGCTTCGGCTCTCCTCTTCCAATCCGTCTGGTCAGCGTGGGAGCAGTAGACCAACTCCTCCCTTCGGGGAGAGGCCTCATCCACTAGTGGATTGAATATGGCTGTGATTTATTGATTTATATATATATATATATATATATATATATATATATATATATATA
>JAGDQP010000378.1:103405-170625 GCA_022664845.1 Lepisma saccharinum
TATTTAATTCGTTCTCCTCAGAAAATCTTAAACATAAAAAAGGTATATCATTACAGTAGTTTCGGGTAAAAATCTTACGGTAATTCTGAGATACAAGAAATTTACAGAATTCATTAGCACCGATCTTTTACAAACTAATAGATCATGATGTATCCATCAAACTCTCCAGACCTGTTTCATGCTGGAATTCATTCATCAGGTTCTGTCGTGAAATGTCTGTAGTACATACTCCAAAACATGCTAGATACAAAACGGAACGTTGCTCAGGAATATCCTCTAGGAGGCTACAGGTGATCTGGGATATTCTGTCAACCTTTAGAAAAGTCTCTTCCAGTGGAGAACAATTTATGGTAGCTTAAATTTCATACATTTTAATACTACTATTACATGTCTGTTTAGCTGAAAGATCAAAGACACTAACTTATAGATTAACTTACTTTTACTAATCAAAGGTTTAATTTGTTTTGAAATTTTATGATACGGAATTATCAAAATTTATATTGATACATCAAAACCGTTACTTACATAGAATTAGAATAACATTGCTGGATGCACACCGCGTGTACTTGATAAATCTCTCGCGGTGTTAGGTAGCCAGATAATAGAATATTAATTATGAAGTTTTGAAGTAATAGTTGTTAAAGCAATGAACATGCGTATCGTTAACAAATTAAGAATATTATTATCACCGTTGAAAGTTGCTAGTACCATAACTAACATTCTCAATAAACGATAAGGTAAATAACAAAAGTTTACTAAAAGCTTCATAATAACTTCCGGATTCAGGAAACGACAGTGGAAAGATAAAAAGCACGTTCTTCAAAATTAACTCGCAGATATGAGTTACTTGCACTATGTTGTTGAAAGTACACGATTAGAAAATTAAACACATTAATGCTGTCTTCATGAAACACTAATTATTTATGTATCTGCATCATTGTAACTCTTTTACACTTGATTTTGTGTGTTGATAGATTTTTTGTTGTTTCTTGTTACTGATGAGTGGCAATTAGAGAACAATGAGAAATGGCATTAATTTCAGACATGTAAATAATAGTCTTTTATATCTTTATGTAATGTATTGTCAATTTCTTATCTTACCGACAGATATACATCGAAGAAAAATCCTGTTTTCAATATACCTATGATGCTATAGAAATTTTTCCATCTGCTGCCCTACTCGAAATTTAATACCCAGACAAGAGATAATAAAACAGAAAATACATATATCTGCATAAACAAGTCAATATTTAAATTGTCTAATCTCTTAAAGGCGTAAGAATAAAAACGATGGTACAAGGTGTTAAGATATACAAACTACGTGAGTAACATATACAAAATGATTACTAATTACTCTACAGAATGTTTCAGCTTCTGACCACTTTATAAATAAATAATTAAACTCAAATGTGTTAACTATTTGTTTCTGTCTTTGAAAGATGTTCTCTAAGAATGATAAATATTTACGCTGTATTAAACTTCCCCAAATTTCTCTCAAAATCCAGATCAGCTACTGGCCAGATAAGTTTCTAAATAATATTAATTTTCTGTGTAATTTTCTAAATAATATTAATATTTATCGCATGTAACATAATATTAAATATCTGGAGGGTTATAAACAAGAAAAATAATGTATCAGGATATTACAAACGTGGCTTATTAGCCCAGGAAATAAAGAGAAACAAGTGCAAATGTCAAGAATAATAGGGGAAATCTGAATTTTTGCCAGTTGTTACAGCACTATTAGAGGTACATTTCCCCCAAAGGCCCGACTCTCTCCCCTGTGCTCCAACCCAATCACCCTGGAAATAAAAATTAACAGCCTTTCAGAAATTGTATTATATCTCCGTAACCAATACGTTTAAAGAAATTATCCTTTTTTGTTATAATTCTTAGATGACAAGCTACAAAAATGTTTATCGTGCGTTTTGCGCTATTCTTAGTGGTTTTGCCGTAATTTAGATCTAAAGTGCAAAAAATATATTTTGCTCTCAATATTTACACTTTTTACGGTGAGATTTGTTTTAAACTCATAATATCAAAATCCTGTTCGAGATAAAAGTTGTTTCGTGTTTCGTAAGCTTTAAAATGGTGTATATGTTAATATGGATGAACAGTTACTGGGTTAGCTATTAGGTAGCAATCACACGCAACAGCGCTCGAACAAAGTTTTTTTTGTGTGTGCCGCATCCACATTAGACAATTATGAGCTGTCGATGATTATGACAATATGTCTTTGCTGTATAGTGGAAAGTAAAATATGTGCAGAATTCGTAGTGTATTTTGACGGTCTTTCATGTGATACATTACGTACCCGATAGTATGCCAACTTGGAACAAGGTTACCAGTCACTTGCTTCGACCTTATTAAACTTGATATTGTATTGAACGTAATAAACAAGCCTGAAAAAAAAACTAGTTGGAAAACATAACTGACTTGGTATAACGAATCTAATTCAAGCTTGTTGGAAAAAGCGAGGAATCTTGTCAATCTTTAATTTATTTGATTTGTTGTGTTGCACTTCCATTGTTGTCTCAGTGCACTGAAGTTCAAACACGTTCCTGGCCTATTTCGAAGTAGTTTAATTTCGCACACAATTACCCTTTTACTACAGGCGTTTCTTGCGATCTGATAGACTAAGTATAAATAGCGCATCGAAGGAGATCTCGAGCGCGTGGTTCCGTTGTCTAGTGACTACAACATCGGATTGGTGTGCCAGTGGCCTTTGGTTGGATTCCTATCCAGAACAACGTTTTTACTTTTGTAAGAAGCAAAATTTATTTCTTTTATGGTCCTGTCAAGGATACTTCAATCTTGATTCTTGTAAACCTTGATTCATGTAAACTAGTGTGCTCGATGCAACGTTGTTTAAACATTTTGGATTAAATTGCTAAACTCACATCAAGTCACTCCACTTGTCAAAGTAAGTTTGATTTACTTTTGAGTCACGTCGATATTGACATGTAATAGTGAAATAAAATAAGGTACTGTGAATTTAAATCTATTTGTTTGCACAGGAAAAGCAAATAAATCGTCAGAGAATTTTTACGATAAGGTTAGTAATATTTCTATTTGTGAATTAAATTTAGGTGGCATTTTAGTTTTTAGTATAACTTATCTTTGATGATATGGTATTGTCATTTGAGTGTTGTAGGCTATAATTATTATTTTTCTAACAATGCGTAGTAATCGATTATCTTTGCAAAGAAACTGTCAGGATCTTGTGAAAATTTAAATAGCGGAATAAATGCATTGAATTTAACAAATGCAATGAAAAATTAATGGTTGCTTTTTATTTATTGTGTGCTCGTAGTGGGATATATCTTGAAAGAGAAACTGTAATTGTAGAAAGAGAATTAACGACGTTATTGAGGTTAACTTGAAACTAAATTATGAACTACATGAAAAGTTGGAAAGAGAAAGAACTATTCGTGCTCGCAGTGCAATCTTTTCTCTTATTGTATCCTGGTCTGAGCCATAGGTGTCTAAAGCCTATAATTCAATTCAAGGAAATTCAACATAGGTGGATCAAATGTGAAGATGATGACTAGCTGAGTTTTCTATTTTGATCTGCTGTCAAACACAATGGTGTGTAAATAGAAGTACGATGCAAATTTATAAATTGTACTAGTATTATATACGTCGATTCACACTTTTAATTATTATTAAGATTGTTCATGAAGCTATTTTAATAAAGATTGCTTGTTTGTATTGCTTCTTGAGGGTGCCAACAGTTTTTGAGTTCATAGAAATCATCAAGCACGTTATTAAGGTCAAACATCTGTGTTGTCAAACATATGCTGATGAAACATTTCACTATTAATTTTAATAGTACTGCATTGATGAGAGAGAGAGAGAGAGAGAGAGGTCATGTAAGCATACGTTTTAGGGTAGGATGCGCTGAATCCAATTAACGGTAATAGATTAAATATATATTTTGATCCATATAATCGATGAAAGGTTAATACTAGACTTGTTTGCATTTGTGACAGGAATGATCTTGGTCTTACATATGATATTATACCATGGCTTATCACAATGCACTTCGTGTTAACTTTCTGTGATTCAGAAGCACTCTTTTTTGTCGCTACACCCTCCATAAAGACCTAAAATGAGGTTTTGCCCGTCAGACTTGCTCTCAATGAAATCTTGAAATATACTTCATTCATAAGCCATCTTCAGTATGTCTTCTTGTATGATGTCGAGTGCATCTAATACTATCCTTATCCATTCAGTAGAAGGGTCAGTTTCCCTGTCGTTATATCAATTGAGCCGTGTCGGATAAGCAGAATACATTTTTTCTTGCAGACACATTTGAAACAATTATCCGATTCTTAAAATGGTCTTAAAGATGCTAGTATGTATATCACAGTTATCCTCTTTACCAGATACACGTTTCATATCTTGTAACTTTTACAGCATGTACTGACATTCGTCACTGTTTTATATGTACTCACATAACATACACAATTAATTCTCCAGTTTCTACTTTGGTCTATTTGTAATGGACCCAGATAGTACTATCTTCAGGAGTCAATATACTCAATATACCAATAACTATATTCTGCCACAGCTTCTGGGTGTAGGATCGCGAAACGTAATGTCAATGCTGAAAGGTAAATCTTAATAAGTAATTACATATAAAGACACACGAAAAAGAAGCTAAGCAAGAGGATAAGTAGCATATGCCTGCTTGTCTGAAGACGTGCAATATACCAAGGATGGCTAAGTTCTCTTGTTTGTCTGTCTGAAGGCATACCAGAACAAGGTAAATAACCGGCCTGCTTGTCTAAAGGCGTGAAACCGTTGTTAGGATGTGTTGAAGGTCCCCGCGTGACTGTCTGAAGGAACTTGAGAAACTGGCACAGTAGTTTACGCTCGCCTGTCTTGAGGCGTGCAATATACCAAGGAACGTTGAGGACCCTTTCCCACCTGTCTGAAGGTGTGAAGAAGCAAGGAAAACAACTACCCACCGGTCTGAAGGTTTAAGCTGCCTTTAGGATGGGTTAATAGGCTTGGCCTGCCTGTCTGAAGGCGTGCCTCGACTAAAGATAGGTTGTGAATTACTGACCACCTGGCTGAAGGCGTTCAGCAGCAATTGTAACTGTCCGCCTGTCTGAAGGCGTTCAATCACAGGACAAGATAAATGGGAACTTCGGCCCGCCTGTCTGAAGGCGTTCTGGAGTTGCAGAATGAGGTAATATAAGAGAATGATAATAAAGGTGAATAAAGTATATGATGTTAAAAACCATGTAATAACGCAAGCTTATTAAAAATAATACTCATAGAAGTTTTTAAGATAATAAGGATTTATTAGTGCACTACTGTCCAAAGAAGGAACACCAAGCCAGTGAGCTTGATGTTGTCTGGAACTGATTTCGAATCCTCTTGGCCTTGCTTATATACTTCTGGTTGAGTGACGTCACAGTGTAACGTGAGATACTTTAAAACTTTACTTACATACACACACATATACAATGATTTTTAACATTTAAATCTTTCTTCCCAAGTTAGATTTGTTTGCATATACATACATATTAATTTTGTTCCTTTTTAGAATAATTGCTTAATTTACATTTTTCCAAGTCCATACCAATAAATAACTCTTTTATCATTTTAGTCTTATTCGTTTAAAAGTTCATATTGTTGTTTAAAATAAACGCTGAAACTATATTTCTTGAGCCCATAGCATATATACGAGTATGAATAGCCAAAAGGGTGATTTTACATAATGCAATTTCTGGGAGGCGTAAATACTAAATTTACAAGGAAGAAACGTAAAGGACGTTACATTATGCCCATCCCTGAAGGTAATTAAAAATTTTCGAATTTTTTATAAAGTTTTCTTTTATAAGTTCTTTATAGTCTTTTGATTTGTTGCGCTCTCACTTATTTCCACTTCATTTACTGTTCTTTTGTTAGTATCACTTTACCAACCATTATATATCACTTATTTTTTAATAACTTCAAATTGCTTAGAATAATATTATATTACTTTTTGAAATGATCACTTTTTAGCGTTCAGAGTTAGTGTTGTTCAGCTTGGGGGGATGGCACTCTTCTACATCTCTGCCGCATAAGGGATGACAGCCGTTATATTCTGCTGCAAGTTGACTGCTGCCGCCGAATCTAATATCCTTGACGGAAAACTTGTCATCTCCAAGAGCGCATGGTTCTTGATACTGGTTTGTTTCCATCTTACATCTCTTCATTTTTTCCGGTCCTATTTGTTTGTATGGACCCTGCCACCGGTTAACTGCTGCCGCAGATTTGTCAGTTTTCCGTTTCATCTTGCATTTCCCCCCCGTTCAGGTCGTACTTGCCTTTACGGGCACCGTAGCTGGTTGACTGCTTCCTCAGATCTTCCTCCAGATCTCAGATCTGCTTCCTCAGATCCTTGTTTCCACTTTGCAGTTCTTTTTTCTTCTCTTCAGTGACGTTACCGTTGGCTTGATAACATAACTGCCACTTTTGAAGATCTTGGCCATTTGGTTTAACCAAGATAACCCGTTTATTCTCATGCAGAAAACCAAACAAAAGGGTGATGACATCTTCTTCACTCTGGTACCTCCCTTGTTTAATACGAAAGAAATCGGTCGTGGTAGATTTTCCCACATGCTTCTGTCTAGAAATATTTACTTCGCGTAAACTTGCAGATGATTTTTGCTTTGTAATTTATCTTCTTCAATCATCTCGGAGGAATTTTTTTACGCCTTCTCTTCATTTTGTACAGCATCATCCACAACGGGTGGCTTCTGACAGGATTTCCTATTTTTCCTCCATCTCGGAAGGGTTTTCATCTAACTTTTTCACAACCATTTTTTGATACGCTTATGCACATGCTTCTAAAATTATTATCTATTTTGTTTGAAAATTCCTTTATCATTTACACCAATTGTTTAAATAGAGCCTCATTTTTTCTTTAGTCCTAGATCTACTGTCCTTTTCCCATTGTTTTAATCATCTTCGCTTATTTCTGCTTCCTTATTCTACTACATTTTCTTGTAGTCATATATTGCAATTCTACCCCTGGGTTGGATGGTCTATCTGGACTTACATCTTCTTCTTCATTACTTTCCATCATGAAATAATTATTCTAACTTTAGAAAATCCGCTCGGTTTTCGAGCCTCTTAGCTTGGCGCCAATTATGTAAAGGACCCGGAGAATTTAACTCTAGATCGCTCCAAACGCTGGGAGTCAATTATGTAATGGACCCAGAGAATATTTATCTTCAGGAGTCAATATACTCAATATACCAATAACTATATTCTACCATGGCTTCTCGGTGTGGGATCGCAAAACGCTATCTCAATGCTGAAAGGTAAACCTTAATTAGTAATTACATGTGAAGATATGCGGAAAAGAAGCTAAGCAAGAGGATGAGTAGTATATGCCTGCCTGTTTGAAGCCATGCAACCGTTGTTAGTATGGGTTGAAGGTACCCGCGTGCCTCTCTGAAGGCACTTGAGAACCTGGCACAGTAGTATACGCCCGCCTGTCTGAAGGAGTGCAATATACCAAGGAAGGTTGAGGACCCCTTTCCGCCTGTCTAAAGGTGTGAAGAAGCAAGGAAAACTGCCAGCTGGTCTGAAGGTTTAAGCTGCCTTTAGGATGGGTTAATAGCCTTGGCCTGCCTGTCTGAAGGCGTGCCGTGACTAAAGATAGGTTGTGAACCACTGACCACCTGGCTGAAGGCGTTCAGCAGCAATTGCAACTGCCCGCCTGTCTGAAGGCGTTCAATCACAGGACAAGGTAAATGGGAACTCCGGCCCGCTTGTCTGAAGGCGTTCTGTAGTTGGAGAATGAGGTAATAAAAGAGAATGGGAATAAAAATGAATAAAGCATATGATGATCAAGCAAAGTAATAACGCAAGCCTATTAAAAATAATACTCAAAGAAGTTTTTAAGTTAATAAGGATACATAAGCGTACTACTGTCCAAAGAAGGAACATCAAGCCAGAGAGCTTGATGTTGGCTGGCCTGCAGGCCAGGAGGAACTGATTTCGAATCGTCCTCGCCCTGCTTACATACTTCTGGTTGAATCACGTTAGAGCGTCAGGTGATACTATAAATCTTTATTTTCATACAAACACATGTATAATGATTTTTAATGTTTAAATCTTTCTTCCCAAATTATATTTGTTTGCATATACATACATATTAATTTTGTTTCTTTTGAAAACAAGCGCGGAATTCACAATTTTCCAAGTCTATACCAATAATTAAGTCTGTTAATATTTTAGTTTTGTCTGTTTGAAAGTTTTTATTGTTTTTTATAATAAAAGCGGAAACTATATTTCTTGAGTTCATAACATATATATGAATAGCCAAAAGGGTGATTTTATACACTGCTATTCCGGGGAAGGGTAAATACTGAATTTACATGGAATGAACGTAAAGGACGTTACAGAGACACGAGTTACACTATTAGTTTAGTTCTTAAAAAGCTTTGGAACAGTTTCCATCGCACTGTACTTCTGGTACGACAAGAGTATTCACAATAAGAAGTCTAGCTCTTACCCCTTCTCCCCATTCATCATTTCGGAAGTCACATTTCATAATAAGATTTTCCCTTATTTCTAAGATCACAACCATATGAAAACACTTCCGTGCTCTGATGTAGTTTTAGTACTGAATTGTTCTCTACAAATGACACATTTTTTTAAATCGAACGTTGCTTCTGATGTCGTTAAACAAGTTGATGATGGTATGCATTGTTTTATAATCAGCTTTGATGCTAGTATGCCTTGTATAAATTAATAATGTGGACTCTGAACCCGAATGAAACCTTCTGTTTCCAACGTTTCACGCAGCGCACCTTCTTGTTTTACACTAACCTCAATAATGTTCGTAAATGACTTTCCACAATTATAAGTTCTCCTTTAAGATATAAGTGTGAATTGGAACATGTACCGACAGAGAGGCGACAGCCTTCCATGCACAATGGAGTTTTGTCACATGCGCAGTATTGCCACTTCAACACAAACTTATATTTTTCAAATGCGATGAAGGTTCAATACTTTAGGAGGTGATAGTATGAGTCTTGGTAAACCAATAAGTTGATATGAATATGGTTCGAATTCTCCTTCGTTTTGGAGATACAGTGATTCCAAGTTGGAACACAAAATCAACGCTTAACAATGGAAAGAAAATGAATAATTCTCAGTAAATCATTAACGAAGGAAATTTCGTTTCTGGACAATATGGTGGATATCAGGATTGCAAACGATGTGACCACATTTTATGTGTTTCCAACCCCGCATAACGTTTAAATTTTTAAAATGGAACTATGCTGTATTATAAGGTATATGGCATCCTCCAGTGATGATAAACGTAATGGAAAGCACACACCGCAGTATTGGAAATTTTGGATGAAATATCCTAGGGAATTACACAGTTTGTATTAGAGAGCGAAAACCTTTCTGTCTTATCCAGAGTTTGCAACTTTGCAATGTGTGCTTTACGTATGTTGTTTGTCATCACTAGGGGATACCAAATACGTAATAGTGTAATGTAGTGCAAATTGAAAAAATAAACGTTATACGGTGTTGGCAACACTGACAACCTGGTGACATCGTGTTTTAAATCCTGATATCCACCACGTTGAGTATGATTTATTGAGAATTATATATTTTCTTCCCATTGTTAAGCGTTGATTTTGGGCTCCAAGTTGGAATCACTGTATCTCCAAAACGAAGCAGAATTTGAACCATGTTCATTAATAAACTGTTTTGTTTATTAAGACTCACACTATCACCTCTAAAACTATTGAACCTTATCACCTTTGAAAAATATAAGTTTTTGTTGAGGTGGCAACACTGTGCATGTGACGTAACTCCATTCTGCATGAAAGGCTGTCCCCACTCTGTCGGTACATGTTCCACTGGGTCCTTTTTGAATTTTCTTTCAGTACCTTGCAATATTCTAGTGGTTTGATTTGATTAAAATGAGACACCCTGTATACATATATATAACCTGAACATCAAATTGAAAATAAGTAAGGTAAGTTTTACTAAAAATTAGAATTACCAACTGAAATGAAATTTCCAAATAATAGAAATATGACTAACCTTATCGCAATAAATTCTATAAGATTTTATTTCATCTTGCCAAATACAGAAATAGCTTACAATTGAAGTACCGACTATCATTATCTTTTTTCACTACCCACATAGCAATTTTGACGTGACTTAATCTTGTTGCAAGCTGACATGCTATCTGGGTACGTGATATATCACATGAAAAGACCGTGGAAATACACGACCAATTTATCATCTATTTAACTTGCCATTACACAGCAAAGACATAGTCATAATCGTCGACTGCTCACAACTGCCATTTCTACCTAAATAACTAACACAGTAATTGTTCAATGATATTAATATATACATCATTTTAAAGCTTATGAAACAGGCAAAATTTTATTTCGAACCGGTTTTTGATATTGTGAGTTTAAAAAAGCGACACCGTAAAAAGTGTATATATTGGAAGTAAGGTATTATTATTTTGTGCTTTAGATATAAATTACGGCAAAACTGCTAGCAATAACAGAAAAAAGTATGATAAACATTTTCCTAGCCTGTCATCTAAGAAACAATAATGAATCATGTCTTTATGTCTATTGGTTACGGAGATATAATACAATTTCTGAAAGCCTGTAAATTTGTACTTACGGTTGATTGGGGGCACGTGGGGTAGGGGTGGGGACTTTTGGGAAAATGCACCTCTAGTAGTGATGTAACAACTGGCCAAAATTCAGCTTTCCCCTCATTTTTCCTGACATCAAATCTTTATTACATGGACTGATATAATCTAATGAATATAGCAAACCCTATTAAAAGATCGATAATTTTGTAGTACGGTTACGCTTAAGAATCAAACAAGAAATGTGATTATAGTTCGACAAGTGTTAAATAAAATACAACCTGAAATAGATATTCGGATAGGTTAAGCAAGATGCTTATCTTTAGAAGTTTGAAGTTTGTTAGAAGTGTAAATAATGGAATAATAATATATTTGTGATCATGTCCATGTGTTTGATTAGTACCTAATACCGGGTTATGCCATACGTAATGTCATATGTGCGATTACCGCTGAAGTAACGCTATCTGACGAACGAGTAGTGAAGAAGACAGAACGTGCCATAGCTAAGTAATTTTGGGCATTTGATTGTTAAGCAGTGTGTAGAACGATAACGATTTAGTCCATGTCTTGGGAGTGTTGTTTGTGTTTGATCATGGCAATGTCGGAAGACCAAATACATCATGTCATGCTGTATAAGATTCACCATGGACATCCAGTCAGCGCATCGGCACGACATAACAATGGTCAAGGTAATTGTGAATGTGCGATAGTGCCAGAGGTGGTTCCAGAGGTTTCGGTCTGGGGACACCAGCCTCACCGATAAGTCTCTAGAAACGAGACATGTACAGTTGGACAGCGATGTCCTGCGAGCATCGGCGTAAGTAAATACAGTGCAAACTGTTGACGAACTGGACAGTAAACCCCATGACACTCATTCGACCATTTTCGGCTCCTTCAGAACATTGAGTCCGTATTAAAACTCGGAGGATGGATATCCCATGTGCTAAGGCCTGAACAAAAGCAGCGGGAAGTTGACATGAGCAAGTTCCTGCTTACTCGTCAAAGCCCTGATGTATTTCTAGACATAATAGGAACAGGGGATGAAACGTTAGTCATCTACCATAACATTACAAGCAAACAGCAGTGGATTGCTAAAGGGGGATGGCGCAGGAACTGTCCCCGAACTTGATCTCTACCTCCGCAAAGTGACGTTGTGTGTTTGGTGGGATATCTGCGGGATAACCAATTTTGAGCTCTTGCCACATAACCAGGCCATTAATACAGATATTGTCAGTAGCTTGAACACCTACGGACTGCATTGTTGGACAAAAGTCCTTCTCTGGCTAATCGCGAGGGTGTGTTCATCCACGATCATAACGCGCGCTCACACACGGGAAGAAGGACCTCTCCCAAGATCATGGAATGAGGCTGAAAGAAAATCTCCCATCAGGCGTATTCAACAGATCTTACACATAGAGACCGCTGTCCTTTCTGCAGCCCGAAGAACCACCTTTCCCGGGAAACACTGCGAAATGAGGATGTCATACGACGAACAGTGACCAAGTGACCATCTTAGCCTCCAAAACCAGTGACTTCTTTAAGCGGGGGATTCAACATCTGGTTGACAGGTGGCAGAGTGTAGTGGCGTTGATGAAGATTATTTTCCTGACTAACGGTAATGTTCCAGGTAAGTCACCTTTCTTTCCCTAAAGATGCAAAAATACAACATTAGTTACCGACTAAGCTGATAGAACGAGTTATCGACACCTGAGAATTATATTGTGATATCTCCACAGGATTTTAATAGAAAATATAATATAATTCTCACGCGTCCAAATATACAGTACAAACGATTGGGAAAGAAAATGTTTGTGTGGAACAAAGGAAGATACCAAATTTTTCTGAAATAAGTGCTCTCTCCGTAGTTTCATTGCTACTGTTTTTTGGATTAGAATAAACGTAAGAGATTCATCGAAAATAGCACAGGTCTCTGCAACAGTTCTCTGTCAAAGTGTCGCGACTTTAGGTTTTAACCTTCCAACGGAAAATACGAAGCTAAAACTGACATATTTGTTTTATCCTTCTGTCTCGGATAACATGTCAAAAGTCTCGAAGTCTTTCCTATGTACATTTAAAAACTCTAGAAGGGTGAACACTTGCATTTCTGGAGAAGAAAAGTTGTTATCTGAAGGGGTGCTACGTGCAAACGAGTGAACCCGTCGACAGCATGTAATATCCAAATTAGTCGTGCTTAGTTGTTACTGTATATTGTATTAATTGCAGGTCATCCGTCACCCATAAACTATTCGGCAAATTAGAAAATGATATTCTTAGACTAATATCAGAATACACGATTAATAATTTAGGACGTGTCAAGTCTGACACGTTTTATTCTATGTACTTTTTTACAGAACAACAGTATCCTACAGTTTTAAACGCGTGATGGGATTGAAACGTAAGGCTTCAATCTTAAACAATGTTTAAGACTGCTCAGAGGTTTTGTCATCATTAAGTACCTAAGATCATTAAGTATTAATAATGAGGTTGCTGCATAAGGAAAGACTTGTTTAGCATGTATAACATATTTAACATATGTCTTTCCTTCTCCTTATGTGTTCACAAGCCGACAAATGTGGCCCTAATGTAGTGATGGAGATGAATTGGTACATAGGAACATTGAATAAACTCTGTGATGAAACCTATGAGTTGATAGTAGACAGAAATATATGCGAAGAAATAAAAGAAAAAAGTGATGGCATCGTTAAGTAAAGAAGGCTACAAAAGTGTAATAAACGAAGAAGGTAGGATTAGCGGTGATGAAACGCTTCCCGAAAATTCACAAGGAGAAAGTGAAATTAAGACCAGTGTTGGATTGTAGGATCAGTATGTTTGAACCACTGAAAAAGAAGATAAAGACGATGACAGAAGTTATAAGGGGACAACAGGAGAGTGCTAGTGTGAAGAACGCCGTGAAAATAAAAAGAGAAATGAAGGAAGTAAGCGAGATTAGAGCTTAATCGAACATGTTCAGTGTAGATGTAAAAGCCATGTTCCCGAGCTTAAGAAGAAAGATCATAGTGAGGGTCTTAGCAGAACATATGAAGGACAGTAGGATTAATGGCTGAAAGAGGCTTTGAGAGCTATGTGGAAGAATAGGTATTGTGGCATAAGTCATAAGTTGGTCAGAATTAAGGAGGGACTGAGCATATGTTCAAGGTTGAGTCCAGTGCTGGCGGACATTGCTATGAACTAAATGGGAGAAGATGGTATGGTTAAAAAGAGGTGACATGTTAGTGTTTTTAGTAGATATTTTGACGATTGCTTGGGTATATGGAAGGGCACACAAAGGCAGTTGGAGAAATTTGTAAAATAAAATGAAGATGGTGAGAAAGAAGAGGCATAGAACTTCAGTGGAAGTTGAAACCATAGTATGGATTTATGATACCATAATATTTTTAGATATGAAAATAAGGAAGAACGAAGGAAAGATATACATGGAATGGAACTAAAAAGTTGTGCGTCCGGAAACTATTGCCATGCTAAGAGTGATGGGAATTACTCGAGGAAGAGAAACGTCATAGGTAGCATGGAAGAAAGAATTACGTAGGTTAACAGCGAAAAAAGACAGCAAGGCATAGAAATTTTTCATGAGCAGTTGAGGTGAAATGGAAATGATAGGAGGACGTTGAAATATAGAGGGAAAGGGGAGACGAAGAGACAAGGAAAAGGAGAAAGAGTACAACAAAAGGAAATTGAGAAAAAGATAATAAAGTGTGGTGGGGATAGAGAGTATAGGAGAGGAAACAGACGTGATAAAGAGAATCCTGAGGAAGACGGGAGGTATTTAAACGTACAGAAAGCAAGCAAGAGACTACTGTATGTGATAAGGGAGAATAGGAGAAAGTGAAGAGAGTTGAAGAGGGGAAGAGAATGATAGATAAAAAAGTAGTAATTTATAATCCAGTGCAGTGGTTGTGAAATGTTCTATGCGAGGAAAACGGCAAATAAGTTAAGAGAGCGCATAAAACAACATAAAGGATGATCTTTGGTTGGAGATGGGCAGAAATGTCATATACAAACAAATAAGAGATACGGAATACTTATTTGGTGGATTGGAGTGAAGTGAAAGTATTTGGGAGAGGAAGATAGAAGGACTGTCAGAAAATGGAAAGAAGCAAGATTTATGGAAGTGTAACGTGGAAAAGCGATGAACTGGAACTCGGGTCTTACAATTGATGAACAGTGGAATAAGTTATTCAGGAGTCTTAAAATATAAAATTTATTTTGTGTAAGATGTATGCATTTTTTATGTTTAGTTTGGTTTTTCTTTTAATTGTTTATTTATGTTATTCATTTACTTTTCCATATTTCTCTTTAGTTAATTTTCTTATATCACTTATAAATTAATTTCTACAGGACAAGGCTTCGTTGGTATTGTATGATTAAATGTAGTAGGATCAGGGGTGAGAGGGAACCAATGATTTAGTTAATTATAAATTCACTTTGTGTAGTCGGTAGGGGATTGGCTGGCATGGAGTCAATCAGGATCCATAGATAGCTTTCTCACTAAAAGTTGTGTTGTTTATCTGATTTAGTGTATCTGATGAAGCAAGGTTGTTTGTTAGTTTGTGAAACTGTTATATGTTTTTATTTTATAAATGAAACGTATTTGCTTTGCTCAGCTAGTATTTATTTTAAGTATATGAAACCAAAGTTTTGATATGGAAAATATCATAAAAGCTAAATTCTACAACTAAGATGTCTGATTCCCAATTATTCCAGTTCCAAATGTAACACAAATCAGACCAAAAGATTTAAATACTGCCAACTAAACTGATTTGCTAAGTTGAGAAGTTTAAAGGTGGAGACCTGAAAGTGATGTATGTTTAATCGTCAGTTTCAAGAAGTTATCACTAAATATAAAGCCGAAGCTACTCAAAGTTCGCAGAACATCACTGGTAGCGGAGGACAACAGTAAGTCATTGGATAGCTTCTTCTTGTTCAGGTCGTGGTCACGAATGTCCGAAATAAGCCTTCACTGAAACTATAAATCTTGTCTTACACTTGGAAGTATTTTCAATAACGCAGAAATTGTGACTTTCTGGCAGAGTCCACGAAGATTTTATACAGATTGCTTCTAACAAAGAATAGGATTTTAACAACTACTGAATGCTCTTGTCGAACACGGGATTTCAGAATAAGGCTGGGGAGTGATGGATTTGTGTATAAGTTATTTATTGAAAATTAGAATATTTATTTAGGAAAGGAATTATTTTCAGAAAATTGGACAGAAGAGAAGTTCTCAAGACATGGTCACAATTATATTTGATCTCACTGACTTGTCACACATTCCTGGTTCAATAGGTGGTCTAAAATTGCTTAGCGGCTACGTCTCGTGTTTTTGTAAGACGACTAATCTTCCTTCGCTCACAAACTTTGATGTAGATGTTATAATAATAATGAAATCGGCTCTGCGTACATACTAATTATTTAATATTTATATTCAGCAATTATGACTTTATTTCATGCATAAAAGGAAATAATGTTAGATCCTTAGGATTTTCGGCTTGCAGGTGTAATTAAAGAAGTTTGTATCAATAACATACGTGAGTTCGTGTTAATATTATTCATACCTGATTGATATGTAGGCTGTTATAGGATTGCAATGTGTCAAGCTTCTGGGAATTGAATGATTGTTTAATTCTTATAACCTAATATCAATGCTTGATGTCTTGTATCGAATTCACATCCAAGAACTACCTTATCACTATTTATTGACCACAATGTTAATACTAAAATAATAATAAAATTATGCTAACGAAAATGAATATGAATAATAAAAATTACAATATAGGAGGATAAGTTTTGCACTCTAGTCCGTACACGAGTCTACCAGATTTCGACTAACTTCCAAAGTTAAAAAGAACGTATTGATGACTGTTGTTTTCCTTCTCACCAAAAGATTTCTACCTACGGTACCCAAATCATTCGACAGATGAACAGATGTGGGGCCTGGGATGGAATAGTAAAGCTACTTTAACATTGAGACTCAGTCATTTAGAACAAAGAGACGATATTGAAAGATTGTGACGAGATATTGCAAAAAAATAACTTGTAATGAAATAATCAATGTGCGTGTTATTTATGAAATAATCTTCAAGCTTTTTAAACACAAGCAAGCAGTTATAAAGTACTTGTTTCGTGTTTTACATCACTGGTCACAACTTCCTGAGAGTCTAATTATATAATACTAATTTCTTTCAACACTTCTTACTGTCATTCTGGCGGAATGTTATGTCACGGAGTAGAGCAAAAAGCATACAATAGTATATGGGCGCAGCTAAAAGGGACACATACAATTCCGTAGAACGAACGTCTCTAAATAGAAGATGGAAATTGAATATTATTTCATTAAATCAAACATGAGAATTCAACAGTGTATGGACAGACTTTAATCACAAATTGAACATATTTGAAATATCTTATCTCTATCGGCACGAAAGTGAAGGGAATACGTTTGAATTATATTTCTACGAAACCACAATATACAACATAGCACAAACAATACATTAGTAATTAGTCAAGCAAGCAAGAATCTCCAACTTACCTATTTACTGAAGAGGTATAGACGACAATGATGTTAAGTGGATCTGCATTCTGTGAGTACGGCCAGAGCTGAGTCGAGTCACTTGCAGAGTTTCCTTGATGCTAACAGTCTCTTGTAAGTTAATACAGACGAGATCTTACGGATATAATAGATGATGACTGAACAGGGCAATCATATACTACTAATACACGACTAATGATAACTGATCATTGACTTAACATCGAATGAACCTCCAACTGAACATAACACCGTTTCGTGTTTCAAGTATATATACAAATTCTGCTGTTACTGTTCTTGGTCTTGAACAACAACTGCACATCTTAGTCACACCTCCTCAGGTCTAGCTAAACACTTTACTTACGTCCAGTCACAGCCTAGTGATCTTTGATCTTGAAGAGCTTCCTTGTACTTCGTACCACATGTTCAGCCATACTTGAGATGCTGACTTGAGTGCACCTTGTACTGTAAGTAGCCTTTGTTCTAATGGTTTTAGCATAATATGATCTGCTCATTTTGTTAAATTTTTGTATTACACTTACTCACTGCAACGTGACTTGAATCTTGCGGCTGTTATATTGCCCTTTGGACTAACGTGTAAGTTGAACTCTGTACTCACTGCAATAGGAAGCTCTCTAGACAGATACAAGCAACCAAGAAATTGCAATATTTCGTTTTAGAAACAATATCTTGAGTTGTAGAATCAATCTAGCATTTAACTGAATATTCTGAAAAATGATTAAATTAAAATATTCCTATTTTCGTTTCGTGTCTTCTTAACCTAATACATTTATTGTATACATCTACATGACATTATTTAGTGGTAGTTGCTTTTCCAATACCATACATGTAAGGCACTGTATCTCATCCAATGAGAACATATACACGAATAAACTGAGGCATTACATGTTGATTAACTGTTGTATTAATATCTGTAACCTTCCTCTCCTTGCTCGTAGAAGTCCGACTTATTACGCATGTAAAGTTGAGGCGATGGTATTAAAAACGGAGACGGAATACATCTATGTTACAAGCTATGATATTAGAATGCTTACTCAAACCTTCTGTTATAAAGTGAATGATTAACAGTGTAATTTAATATCAGGTTCCTCGTGTGTCTTTTCTAAACAATCCCTGTTTGAAATATGTACGTCCATGTTAAACTTGTTCCTCTCTTTTTGTGAATACGTGTATCCCAAAGCTAAAACCAGGCGTCAATTTTGATAACCCAATGACTGGGCCTGACCCAAACATAAGTGAACTGGTCCAAACCTTGACCGGAAAGACCCAGTAGCCCGATTGACCTTGTATGAAAATCCTAATTAATTGGCAATTTTGGGGTCCTATTTTTCGTGCTTTGGGGTAACATCTCAGGTCCTGGAAATAATTATGATCTTTACTTTGGCCTCCGGGTTATCAGGTCTAAATCGGTTCACCAGGTCAAAGCGGGTCCGAATCCTAGAATCGGTCACGGGATCCAAAACCCGACCCGAAATACCCGGACTTACCTGATGACTTGTTTCAGCTCTGGCGTGTTCATTCTAACTGTGCGCATTGTTATGAAAACTAATCCATTAGTGTTGAAATTATTATAACGTTATATTTGCAATAGGTGGAATCCAGAGTGTCATGTTCGGATTCAATAATTTTATAGATATGAATATAAAAGAGGATAAACTTATTATTTCTATATTACTTTGGCACAAAACTAGTTTCGATCATATAATTTATCAACATATTATTAAATGTGTTTCATTCATGTTTGAAATGTGGAACATGTAAAGTCTTCTATGCCCATAAGGAAAATGGGAATTTAGCTTTTGAACATTTGTAACTTTTAATTATGACACAGTTTCGACTTGCAATTTTGGCTCTTTCTCTTAGAAATTTAGCAGAACAATTATTATTCATTCATTTTCTTTGTATGATCGATTTGTGTTAGTGTTCTGAAATAGTAGGTATGACCTACGCGACCTACTGCGTTTGTTACAATATATTCCGAATCTGTACGTTCAATGAACTCCATCGAATTTGCGACCAAACCACATTCACACAAAACATGTGTGTTAACGTTTTGACCTGAGATGTGTCTCAGAACTCTATACTTCCACTGGAAAGCATGAACATTTAATCTGACCACCTACTTTGGTCGCCATTTTGAAAGTGACTTAATTAATTTAATATTCACTCGTCTGCATAATCGAATTGCCCTGGACAAATATGGAATTCAAAAGTTCCTTCTATCTTGCTGTTGCAGTTGTGGAACTGAAGTTTAAATAGTTTCTTTTGATTTTTATTGCTTTTACATTTCATATTTTTATTCCTTATTGCCTGGTCGTCTACTTCTTTCTCTCCTTCACTCTCTTTCGCTCTCTATCTCTATCTCATTTCTCTTTCTTTGTCTAACAGGCATTCAGGGTTTCAAGTTTTCATAATGTGTCTTTAAATTACTCCATTCATCAACTTATATGTACTAAAAAATCTCGCTTTTCTCTATCATTTCATCTGTACTAATTCATGTATATTTGGAAAACCTCTGTGCTCATGTTATTTACCGATTTTCGTTATGTGGGAGAGACGGAGGGAAGGGAGCGATGGGTCTCTTTACTGGACATGATTGTATGATCAGAAGGTGTTAATCAGGTTGTCTAGCAGCACAGCATTCGCAGTCGCATTTATTTTGATTCGAAGTGTATCAGCTAGTAGGTTCAGACAAGTAAGTAATTTTATTAACTTTTATACTAATAGTGTGTACTCATAGGGTAGTGTATATTTTGCTTGATCACGCGTAAATGAGTACTCTCATTAAAAATGATTGGCTATAAACATTTCTAAGTAACTAACTAGCTCTATGGCTTACGGAACTCGCACGTTCATCGCCGCAGTAACAAACGTTTGCCATTCGATTCTACCCTGGGCAACATCAAGCCAGTTTTCATCACGAACACCTACTTCTCGAAGATGTCTTCCTACAATATGCTCCAAACCACGTCTCGGTCTTCCCTACAGTATCCTTCCATCCGGCTTTGGAACCATGATAAAATACAATCTTCGTCTTCCCCCCATTAGAGCTATAGGTATTTCAAAATATATTACTATATCTCTGAGGGACTCAAATTATATCTTACGAGTACGCACGATACTTCAAGTTATTTATATTGATGTTTACGTAAAAATAATTATTCATCTCAATAAGGAGACTTACTCTTATCCCAAGATTTTATTTTTATTATTTTGATTTAGGATGTATATAATAAAGATCATAAACAAATCCTTTATCCTACCCTTATTATTGTGTTTTCCATTGAAAGATGTTGGTACGATTTGTGTGTTATTTGTATGAGATAAATAGTAATCATTACCATTCTTATTGTATTTGTGGCTTTCCGGTCATAACTTCATACAGCATTGGTATCGTCAAGGAAAATAATCTCTGCTCTTGACAGAGAAACTCTTTGCAGACCTAAATGTTGGTAACTCCGCGAGGGTTGTCTTAACGGAGTCTCCCAGAAATACAACTACATGAGTATGATGAACACTGTAACGCTATACATTTTGTTTGAAATTAAAATATCACAGCAATTTGGTTCATAACAATTTATTAAGTGACTTTTAAGGTACAAACTCAATTTCAATATTTCTTATTTCATTTTCTGCAGTATACAATTAGGAATGAAAATATATAAATTGCAGATGCATACTCAGTACATAAATAATTTTAAACATAACTTAAGTGGTGCAGTTAGGCATAATATATTTTCTCTTCAAATACCACAATGTTCTACTCTTTTAATTAATCAATACTCGCATACAAAGAATCGTTCTTTACTGCAATCGATATCATCCAAATTACCATCGTGTGTAAGTCCACCACAATCTGCATTTCCTACTGGTTCCCCTTCTTCAAAATTAGTAAATCCGGCATCTTCAATCGGCTCGCCTGAAACATTAAACAATAGTAATTAAGTCTCCGATAAAAGAATTAATGTTTTCCCACTGATATGATATTATAAAATCTGCAAATTAACAAACTAATATCATTAGTATTCTGATAGCGGCCTATTTTAATAGTTTTAGAATAAAGAAATATGATACATTGTTGTGTGCCATTCTACAAACCAAATAAAGGGAAAATTTAATAGAGTGCAGTATAGTTTCACAAGTCATAATGAACAACAGTAATGATAATTAAAAAAGTATATCCACTGAACGTGACTAGAAAGAACAAATGGTTTGTAAATAGAGAGTGAGTGTTTACATCATAATGAGCAGAAGGCATGTATCAGCAATGTCCAGTAATGGATTTGCAAGATATTTCTAGGCGACTATATCTTACAAGCTAGAATATTCTTTCAATAATGTTTAAAATAAGTTTAGTCTTCCACATTTCCTGTATGATTATCCCGAAGATTTTAAAAAAACTCACATCCTATTATTTCAGCTATTAATATTATGCATCGAGAGCGACGTGTATGTATTCCGTTAGTAAAGACAATTCTAGTGGCACATCTTGAGTCCAAAAGTCATTGAGAAACGCAAGCCTACCATTACGTTGTATTGGACATAGATGACATGCTAGGGTGGGACGTATATTAATAGTTCGAAGTTTAATTCCATTAAACGTAATTTAATCTTGACGTAACAGCCATATACAATTCAAAGTGAATCTAGTGTTATCTACTTTCTTTCAATTTTCATTTTTTAACCAAAGTATCAACAAAATAATTGTATTTCAAATAATTGCAATGTATTAACTAACTTTTCGTTAGATGTTTTAGGTTCATTATTCTTGAAACTTAAACTTAACTGTTGTGATAAGGGATCACGATTTACCTTCAATGCAGAAAAACATCTCTGAAGATTGTCAGCGGTGGTTTTTGATGAGTATTTACTCGACTTATTGTCCACTAGTATATTTAGTTCATTTTATATTTATGAGCAAGAAGTACATATATAGCATGGCCATCTTACATGTTTTAGATACCTAGAAAATGGTGAAGTTGAGATAAACTGCGTAACATCACAGTCAATATCGGAGACATAAGTAAGTGCCAGCAATTTCTTGCTCAAAACATTTAGGAGTAACTGCTATATAGAGGATCTTGGTATTAAGCTGTTCTAATTTCTGTTAGGGGAAGAAATAATATCGAAATAAATTGTACTTCTTACAAAAATTGAAACGTTGTTCTGGATATGTGAAATGTTATGGGTTGAACTCCCTGATTTTTATTTTGACAAGAAAATGGTTATAGGTGTTATTTGTAGATCTCCCGACAAGAAGTATGAGATTTCCAAAATTGCCTAAATTCAATAATAACTAAAATCAACACTGAAGGTAAATATTGCATATTTACTGGAGAGATTAACATTATCCTGAATAATGAGCATGAAAGTGCTGATTACATTAGAATGGTAAATACAAACAGCGTTAAAATGTGTATAACTGTCCCGACGCGCATACAAGGTAAGACTCGCAGTATTATAGATCATATTGGAACAAATGTAACGAACATAGATATGTAGTCAGGAGCAATAACTACTCGCATTAGCGATCACTATCCAATTTACATGTTCACATCAATAGGAATAAAAAACAAACCAGGTTTGGTAAAAGAAATAGCTGTTCGCTATTATTCAAAGATAAAACAAACAAAAAAAAAGAAATAAAATAAACCAATTGGGAATTAAAATGAGTATATAACTCAACTTGTCCGACAGGTGCCTTAAAAATTGTTCAAACCACAATAGAAAATTATATACGGGAATGTACGGTAATTAGAAAAGTAAACAGCAAATATGTAGTTAAAAATTCAGCCATGGATGACTGTTGCTATACTTAATTCTATAAAGAGAAAAGATAAACTTTGGAAAAGGAGCACAATAAATCCATTTAACTTACACCTACGTGACAAATATAAACATTACCAGAAGACATTAAAGACAGTTATAGAAAAAGCTAAAAATGAATGCCATGTTGCAAACGGGAACTAACACTTAGGAAAAATGGAACATCATGAAACAGGCAATAAATCTTAAGGAAACGGTAGAAAATAGAGATATTAACATTGAAACGGAATGTGACCAACTTATTACGGATCCACAAAATGTCGCGAATGAATTAAGCACATACTTCACGGGTATTGGGGAAGACTTAGCAGCTAAAATAAATATAACGAATGATGATATAGGGCATAGATTGAACATGAAACAAGCAACATTCTTTCTTAATCCAGCAAGCGAAATTGAAATTGATAATATTATAAAAGCGTTGCCAAACAAAACAAGTGTTGGGTACGACATTATCAATACGAAAATTATTAAAGAAACAGCGACAGAATTAGCTCCTGTTGTAAACCATATAGTTAATTTAATGTTTCTCACCGGGCGCTTCCCCGATTCACTAAAAATAGCCAAAATAATACCACTTTTCAATGGTGGAAATACCATAGATAAATCTAATTATCGGCCTATATCTATTCTTCCTATATTAAGCAAAGTGTTTGAAAAAGCTATATGTTCAAGAATGACGAGTTTCATTGATAATCACAAGATTATAAAACAAGAACAATATGGATTTCAGAAAAACAAATACCCAACTTACTGTCAGTAATCTTTCAAATTATATCTCTGAAGCCCTTGATGAGAGCACGTACGTAATAGGGGTATTCATAGATCTAAAGAAAGCATTCGATACGGTAAATCATAAGATATTGCTTCAGAAGCTATATAGTTATGGAATACGTGGTATTGCTTACGATCTCTTGAAAAGTTATCTGCAAAATCGAAAGTAATACACTTATGTTAATAAGGCGACATCAAACTTAAAAGCAGTAAATTGTGGAATAGCACAGGGATCTGTCTTAGGACCGATACTATTTTTGTTATATATTAAATATAATATGTTAAATATATTATTTGCCGGAAATTTTAAGTGAATCAAAGTGTCTGTTATTTGCAGATGAGACAATTATATTCAAGAAGGGATCCACACTTGATTTAGTGCAAAAGGCAATTAATAACGACTTAGGAAAATTAGAGCAATGGTTCAAAATTAATAAATTAACGTTGAATATCGCAAAAAGAAAATGTGTATATTTCAGGAACATTCATAAAACAGAAAATTTTAAATACTATCCGATTTCTATCAATTCCGAAAAACATACTCATAGTTTCAAATACAAAGTATCTAGGTACATTTTTCGACGAACATTTCACATGGGAAAAACACTTCATAGAAATAAGCAAAAAAGCGTCACTACACATTGGTTTACTCTTCAAAATTTCTCCAATGTTTCTCGAAAATGTAACTAAGATACATTATTATGCTTTTGTACACCCATACCTTTCGTATAGCATTGAGTCATGGTATGGGAACTTAAGTAAACAATACAAGCGAAAATTATTTGCATTGCAAAAGAGAGCAATTTGAATAATCAAAGGTGCAGACTTTCTGGCGCACACGCGTCCTCTATTTGAAGAGCTTCAAATAAAGACGCTAGAGAAACTTTATTTATATAGACTAAGTTGCCAAATGTACAGGATACTCAATAACAATGTTACTTTATTATCGTCCCGAGTAACAGCTTTACACACCCTATAAGAACACGAGCAATAACAAACAATCAGTTAACAATACCCAGACCACGCTTGAACTATGTATTACGATGCCTCACATTTAGTAGTATTAGTGTTTGGAATTCCTTACCCTCGAACATAAGAACAGCAACAACTTATAAATCATTCAGAAAACAAGTGAACAACTTTCTACAACAAAACCAAACTGAATTGTAAAATAGTGCATTTTATTTAGTATATTGTCATGCAATTTTTATATAATTATAATCTTCAGAGATGTTTACATTTAATTATTTAACCAACTTATTTGTAGTTTTTCATTTTATAGTTTTTGTATAATCATTCATATCATTACATTTTTATATAACCACTGTATTTTTTCTTCGCCATTTTTGTAAGAAATTAACAATTATTAAGAGGAGAAACCATAAACAGCATTTGCTCGGTTAAACCTAAATTTATGTAATCTGTAAATTCTATATTATTATTAATAAAATGTATCTGTATCTGTAGTCACTAGACCATGGAATCACACGCCCGAGTTCGATTTCGAAGCATAGTTTATACTTAGTCCAAGTAATCAGATTGCAGGCACCTCTAGTAATTGGGTAAGATTAGACAACATCGAAATAGGCGTGGCACGTGATGGAACTTCAGTGCACTGAGACGACAGTTAAAGTTCAACGAAAAATAATAATAGAAGTTTGACAAGATTCCTCGCATAGTTGCTGATTCCAGTAAGCTTGAATTAGCTTCGTTATAACAACCTAACCACTTGTTTTTTCAAAAAGTTTATTTCATGCTTGGTTATCAAGTTCAACACAATATCAAGCTTAACAAGCTCGACGTAAGTGCCGGACAACCTTGTTGCAAGCTGGCATGCTATCTGGGTACCTGATATATCACATGAATAGACCGTCAAAATACACTACCAATTCATCACCTATTTTACTTGCCACTGCGCATCAAAGATAAATTGTCATAATCGTCGACAGCTCACAACTGTCTAATGTGGATAGAGCACACATAGAAAGAAAAGCATTGTTCGGGAGCTGTCGTGCGTGATTGCTACCTCAATAGCTAACACAGTAATGGTTCAACCGTATTGATATACACATTATTTTAAAGCTTATGAAACAGGCAACAACGTTTATTTCGAATAGGTTTTTGATATTGTGAGTTTAACACAAACTACACTGTAAAAGTGTAAATATTGAAAGCAAAATATCCTTATTTTGCACTTTGGATCTAAATTACGGCAAAACTACTAGCAATAGCGCAACACGCATGATAACTATTTTTGTAGCCTCTTATCTAGGAATTACATATAAAAAAAGAATCATATCGCTATTTCTCTTAGTTACGGAGATATAATACAATTTCTGGAAGTCTGTTAATTTGTATTTCCGTGGAAATTGTAGGGAAGCTCAAGGGGGAGTGTCGTTGACTTTTGGGAAAATGCACATCTAGTAATGATCTAACAACTGGACAAAATTCAGCTTTCTCCTAATTATTCCCGACATTTTCCCTTTTCCCCCTTTATATTCTGGGCAATTTTTTGACCAGGAATTTCTGGAACCCAAGCCTCTCTGCACCATTTGTAATTGCGATTTCCATTCTTTAATTGTACTTTAATTATATATTTGAGTATCCACAGTGTACTGATGATATTGATAATACATCATTGAAATCTTTAACAAGTATTGTGTACAAGATTAGGAAAAACATACTACGTTGTCGACCCCCTGGATCAATTTAAAACCACTATTTCATTATTTAAGAACAATTGCATTGTTTTCCTCACATTTAAGAGAACGCTACAATTAACGCTGCATTTAAAGATGCTTTACCACCATTGTAGAATTTAGAGGTGTTTGAATAAACTTCTGTAACGTTTCAATCGACTTGCAAATGTTGACGTCTTAAATTGGGTTGTGTTTATATTTGAAAATTTTGGCGTGTCCCCCTATCGGACCTAGTATATCAGAATTCCCGTAGCAAGGTCATATTATACATATGGACGGGCAGGACAACATTTCATCTAGAACATTACAAACCTGGAATATCTCTCTGGAGGAAGAAATATATATATTTTTTCCTTTTTAAGACCTTTTAAGTTATTCTTAAAGATAAAAATTAACGAATGAATAAAAGAGTTTTCTTCTTCCATTAGAGACTGAATCAAATTTTGAAATTTTTTTGACACGTAGTCTATGATCTGATCTATCGCATACAGCTGGAAACCCTTTAAGCCGGTAACCGTTGCATATTATATACGTTAGAATTAGGATATAGAAACCTCGTATGTTCTAATCATAAGGTTAATCCACTGTTTCTTTCAGGTATGCTTCCCGAGAGCTTTGGCCTCCCGAGGATTTTCAACTGCTCCCCCGAAGGAATTAGTTTCAACACTTGTATTACTGATACGCATATTGAAATACATACACAATAGCACATTCTATAAATGTGCTATTGTGTATGTAGTCAGTTGTACTTAAAGCATATTAGTGTAGATATGAACATTAAACAATTTCTGGTTTACAAGTTTCTACAAGTGAAGACCTACAATAAATAAACATGTGCTTATGAAAGATAATTTTTTTATTTCATTTTTAAGACCTTTAGGAAACTGGCTGTTTCAGGTTCGATGGTGATAAGACGATTACTGGAATGAAGAAAGTGAGATGAAATGGGTGAACCCTGGGAAAGCCCAAGCGCAAGCTGTGTCTACCACAAAGCCACATGGCACGAGCAAGATTTGATGCTTACATAATACTTAAACAATCCCTTATATTATCATAATATATTTGATACAAGAAACTGACCCGGAATAGATAACATGAACGGATGCACCTGTTGCTTTTCGAATACATTTTTCCATTTTTAAAAGATTTGTCTAAACAAAGTGTTCTGTATTAGCATTCACCTATATTTAGAAAGTATTTTCAGACAATAGGTAATTTATTATATAGCTCCAAAGCAGTAAAACAATATGAGGAGCGTATAACATGTTTGCCTTTAAAAATGCAATGCCAAGAGAGAGGGAATGCAACCTTTCCAAATTTTGCAGATAGATACGATAATCGGTAGCAAACGATTAATCTTACCGCTCTGTGTGATGCGTAATAACGTGGCAGCAGCGCAACATAACTGTCGAACTACAGGTCTGTGGGAGCACCATGGACGTGCAGAACGACCACAACATGTGGAGGCATAGAGAGAAAAAGAGCTTGGACATCCTCCTGGGTTATGGCAAGTTATGCGTCTTTGACATGAATCCACAGCTCATTAACTGTAGCTGGAATGAGAGGCGTTGTGCAATTATGGACCAAACGCGTTCAATCGGCGAGACATACGGCGAACCCATCGTCGAAAGAAGCAGGGGGACATTGTGTTCAGCCAGAAAAGCTAGGGCATCGTGTACCACATGCGGGAACGTGCGTTGTTCTGCTGATTTATAGTCCGCGTCAGGAGCCTGCAGTACAGGGATCATAACCGGGTCCAACACATTGTGGATGTACCACTGGCTGATCACATATCCGTAAATGCGAAGGAAACACGAACGGGCACGGAGTCCAAAGTAAGACACAACGGTGCTGGAGCGACGCGACTATACAAAAATCGCCAGATAGCTGGCAATCGCGATTTTGAAGGCAAAAGGGACGGAGATTAGTCTCAAAATCGGATGTCCTGTTATAAGACTCTCCATGCATGACGATTGCGACACAGTTGTAGTCGATAATACCTATACTGCGCAGTCAGCAGAATAAGCAGCAATGGGCGTCCTGCAAATAAGCCCCGCTTTACCAAACGGCTTTCGTGGGGACACCGAGTTTTGTGCAACATCCACCGGTGAGTGCGTAAGTGTTCGGCGTGTTGCTGTTCGATCCGCAAGAGTTGTACGCTCAAACTGTCTCTCCACGTGACCTGTGGTATGGCGTGATCTTTGGTATCCGGCATGCCGTTGCCTAGCCTTAGTAGAACAATTCAGTCCATATGCGCTACAGTGCGGACGTAGTCCGTCCAACACAGGCACCATTGTCTCGGAAAGATAAACCATACTCGTGATATGTGACAATTCTTCCGTAGTGAAAGGTGGAAACTTGGTGGCAGAAGTACCGCATTCGACGACGAGTCATCTTTTTGACCACATACACACATTTACGTCAGACCTGTTGAACATATTGACCTATGAGTATATATGCTAGTCGAAGTGTTAACTACTTGTTAATTGGTTGATGGAAGTTCAACAGTGATTGGTTGTCAGCAGTACATGCTCAGAGCAGAGACTAGAGCATGTGGATGTGACGTACTACAAGTTACGAAGTGTGTGTTACAGTGCTTGTCTGTTACAAGTTAAGTTGTGTGATAGTGAAGAGTCACGACACAGAAAGAAGACAGTCTGATCGTTTCAACTATTCAAAGAGTTGAATGGACACAGCGAACAAGAGAGACGAAGTTTCGTATAGTGTGTTAAGGAAACGATAGACACGATATATATTGGATTTGAACTTGGACCTATATGCTCTAGAAGAAAGAAGAACCGACCGGTCGGAACAGCATGCTAGGACATCATGTTGGAGTTCGACGTTGGAACTTTTAAAAGGAGAGCACATGGTCAGGTACAACGGTGTTAGGAAGTTTGTCCCTACATGTCTACTACTCTTGAGGTAAGTTGTAGATATATTGCAGTTAGTGTGTTAAAAGATGCTGTGCTACTAGAAAGTGAACTATTGGCAAAAATTAAGTTCTACTCTGCTCTGCTGCAGTCACGTACCCTGCGTCTCAATTCAAATAACAATTAGATACCTAATTGCATCATGGTTATGGGCCCAGAATGCGGAAAAGTGCTGCTAATATAGTGATAGTTTTACTCAGTAAGCTGAACTGTTACCCAGTGGTCTTCAAGTTTGCCCAGAGTACTGAACTTTTGCAGAGTCCAGTGAACTACACTTTAATTAGCCTTGTGTTTACCGAACTATACAGTTGAACTGCTGTTTAACAGAGTGCAAGGACAAGAACTTCCGATGCAATGCAGTTTAGGTCAGCCTACCCATGTGCTGACTATAGCTCGATGCAACTCAGTTCAAGTGCTTAGTAAAGTGCGAGTGGTTATGAAACTTAAGTTTGTATCGTTCAGGTTAACTGTACATGTTACGTACTATAAAGAAAGGCTTAGACATAAGGTAACTGTTAGGGCTTTACGTAAATCTCATAGTTTTGCATGTACTAAGAGTATAGTACAAGTACTCAATTCAGTATGGAATTCGTAAAGTATATCAAACCTTTAAAATGTGAGTCTGATTAGCCTCTTTGGAAGAGAAGAGTTCGCGATCTATTGGATTATCAAGAAGCTGCTTTAGATGTCATAGATGGAAAACTAAAGAAGCCAGAAATCCTAGAAGAAGGTTCTACTGAATCACAGAAGAAAACGTGCAAAGAAAAATATGACTTGTATCGAAAAGCGAACAGTTTTGCTAAAACAGTGATGACAAGTTGCGTTACTGATGACGTATATCAGAAAATAATGCATAAGGAAACTGCATTTTGTATGTGGGAAGCATTAAAAGCGCTGTTTGAAGCAACTTCGAGAGACCAGCTCTTCAAAATCTGCATGTACTTTTTTGCGTTTGTCTCGAACACCAATGAAGACGTTTCATCTCATATCGCAAAATTGAAAAGTCTTTGGGTTGAGTTGAATAATGGACTCTCAGAAACAGGTAAGAATGTGCTGCCAGATTTACTGTTAGTATGTAAGGTGCTGCAAATTCTTCCAAGTGCGTTTGATACATTCAAATCAAGTTGGATGTTGCTTTCGCAAGATGAACATAGGACAGTTGAAGACTTAGCTGTACAACTGTGTATGTTTGAGCGTAACTTTGTACACAAAAAGGAGGATACTTCATCACAAGAACAAGCATTAGTTATAAATCCGCACATAAAGAAAACCACCAGAAATAAAGGTAGAAAAGTCAGAAAAGATGACATTTGCAATTACTGTAAATTGAAAGGTCATTGGATAAGATCTTGTAAGAAATGGTTTGCAGATGGCAAACCATCCTAGAGGAAAGACAATGGTAAACCTTCTAGTGCAGGGTTAATGCTGTTAAGTGCTACTCAGGAAGACAGTGCAAACACAGAAGAATTAAACCCTTTTACATGGTGGATAGACAATGGCGCAACTAAACATGTGACTAACTGTTCAGAACTGCTTACTGAGTTTCAAGCGTTTGAACATCTGTGTCACGTAAAAGCTGCAGGAGAAGAGTCGTTGCTTGCCTTAGGAAAAGGAAACGTACAAGTTGTATCATATTGTAAAGGAAAACAGAAGACTTTGATACTTCAGGACGTTTGGTTAGTTCCCAAAATTAGCAGAAATTTATTTTCTGTACTAGCAGCTCAGGACACAAATTCAAGGAGTGAATTTAAGTCAACTTCAACAGAGTGTACCCTGAAGATAAATAATGAAGTTATGGTAGTTGGAACCAGAGAAAGAGGAGGCTCTTTATTTAAAGCAGGTTTCAAACCAGTGTTTCCGCAGGATACTGTAGAAGTTAACGTCATGATGTCAGATAAGAATTTGCTGCAATTACATCACGCAAGATGGGAACATCAGGATAAACAACACTTACGAGAGTTAATGAAGAAAGAATTAAGGATTTCGGTAAGTTTAGATAATGCGCTATGTGAATCCTGTATGTATGGTAAAGCTCATAGGTTACCATTTAGAAGTAGAAAACCAGTATCAAACGTAGGAGACTTAATTTCTGCAGATGTATGTGGTCCTTTTGAAGAATCTTTCCAAAAGAAGAGATATTTGGCAATTTTCAAGGATGACTACTCAAAATTTAGGTATGGGTATTACTGAAGCAGAAGCCAGAAGTCAAAGAACCATTAAGAGGAATGCTTGCCTATGCGAAGACCCAAGGTCATATCATTAAAGAGTTCTTGAGTGACAACGGTGGAGAATTCGACAATCAGGAAATACGATCTATTTTATAAGAAAATGGAATCTTGCAGAGGCTCATAGCTCCTTACACACCTCAACAAAATGGTAGTTGTGAAAGAGAAATGCGAACTGTGGTCGAGATGGCAAGAACATTCAAGTATTCCAATCCAGAAGTAGAATATCCGTCCACTATTTGGGGAGAACTAGTAGCTACTGCTATTTACATTTTAAACAGAACAGGAAAATCGTCAGAAAAAGGAAAATCACCTTTTGAAGTATGGACAGGAAAGAAACCCAGAATTAAACATCTGAGGGTTATAGGATCTACCCGTTATGTTCATGTACCAGCTCAAAAAAAAGAAAAATTGTTGTAAAAGCAAAGAAGGGATATTTGATTGGTTATAACAATGATGAAAGTTATGGTATTTGGATTAAAGAAGAAAGAAAGGTTCTTGTCTCCAGAGACGTGTGTTTTCAAGAGATTTCGAAAGAAGTTCTTGAAGAACCAGTAAGAATGTCTTTTAAGGATTCTCAAAGTGAAGAAACTCAAGAAAAGACACAAAGAGAAAAAAACTTCAGAGAATTGGTTACCTACCAAAGAAGAAAGTGGCTCGAAACCACGCTCCTCCATAGGAAATCAACAAGAAGTGGAAACTCAAAGGATGAAGCTAAGAAGACGTTCAAGATTGAATGCTCCAGTGAGATTTCAAGATTATGTTATGCCAGTTGAAGAAATCGTAAGTGAGATTGAACATCCTAATACTTATGATGAAGCTTTAGAAAGTAAACAATACAAGGAATGGCAAAGAGCTATGGATCTGGAAATGAAATCTTTAGCAGAAAATCAGACATGGGAATTAGTTACCCTACCCAAAGGAAAGAAGGTTATCCAAAGTAAGTGGGTCTATAAAGTAAAAACAAACCCAGATGGCAATATCGAGAAGCATAAAGCGAGATTAGTAGCAAAAGGCTTTAATAAAAAGAGAGGTGTTGATTACAGTCAAACTTTTAGCCCTGTTGTAAAACTAGGTACAATCAGATCGATCTTAAGTGTTGCTGCAAGTGAAAAGTTACATCTAATGCAGTTTGATGTATCGACAGCATTCTTATATGGAGATTTAGAAGAAGAAATCTACATAAAGCAACCAAGAGGATATGAAGATGGTTCTGATCTAGTATGTAAGCTGAAGAAAAGCTTATATGGGTTGAAACAGGCACCTAGGTGTTGAAATAAGAAGTTTGGCGACTTTCTTTAAATAAAAGGTTTTAAAAAGAGTGAAGCAGACTCGTGCCTTTTTATCAGGGAAAGTGATAAGATACTAATCGCCCTATATGTTGATGATGGTTTAGTAGCCGGCTCAAACCAACAGTCAGTGGAAACAGTTGTAGAAGAACTGAAAGAAGAGTTCAAAATTACCTCTCAAAAAGCTTCGTATTTCTTAGGTCTGGAAATAGAAAGGAAAAGTAATGGTGATATTAAGATCAGCCAACAAGCTTGCACAAAGAAGATATTAGAAAGTTTCAGATTTGAGAACTGTAGACTAGTGGGAACTCCTTTTATAGAAACCAAGGATGCAGAAGAAAGAAAAGACGCTACCACTTATCCTTATCGTCAAGCAGTGGGAGCTTTAATGTATTTGATGTTGGGTACAAGGCCTGACATTGCTTACTCAGTCAGTTTTCTTTCAAGATCCTTAGAACATCCTACAGAACAGGATGTTATAAGATTGAAGAGAGTGTTTCGATACTTAGCAGAAACAATTTACTTAGGAATTGCGTATAAGTCAGATGAATCAAAGGGATTTTTAGAGTGCTACAGTGATTCAGATTTCAGTGGTTGTCAAAGGACAGGACGGTCAACAACAGGAGTATTAGTGATGTTTGCTGGAGGTGCTATCAGCTGGATAAGCCAAAGACAGAGCATGGTCAATACCTCCACTACAGAAGCCGAACTAGTAGCAGCCACAGAAGCAGCCAAAGAAGTGGTCTGGTTAAAACGATTGTTTCAAGAGATTACACGTTTACATCAGACACCTGTCATTCAAGTTGACAATAGTGCTGCAGTGAAACTGTCAGAAAACCCTGAGTTTCATAAGCGAACGAAACACATACACCTCTGATGCGTGACTAAGCCGCCGTGCTAATGAGTTGTTTCTCTTTCCTTTCTCTATGTATTCTGCAAGTTTGAATGAACCCGATATCTCGTTCTTGCTGTTACATTTTTAATGGCGAGCAGGACTTTTCTTTAAGTATACCAATAATACTGACCATTTTACATTATTTTGAATGAAGAAGTTTTAAACTGCCAGTGGAACGGACGAAATTGACTGAAGAAGTTATTTTGTCTCAGTACTTCGGAGTATATTCAACTAATCATTTGCCCCAATGGTAAGCCCATTTCGAAAAACAGAAAGCATTCGTGTCTTTAAAAAAGTGATTTATTAAATGTCTCCTATGGAATATTATGTTGTATGGAGCAGAAACATGTACTTTTGGAAAGAGTAAACAAAGGGAATTGGAAGCCTTTTTAATATGAACATGAAGGAAAATAAAAAGTCAGCTTCATACAGAATATGGGAAAACAAGAAATTTTTGTGGAGAATAGAAAATAGATTATCAATACTGCATACAATAAACGAGAGTAAAAGAAGCTGGTTCAGACATTGGCTGCGTTAAGATTATGTGTACTAAGGTATACCATTAAAAGTTTGTTTTAGGAAAGATAGGAAGAAGAGAATCCAGCTTTTATGATTTTAAGCAAGATAATTCACATGCTATTATAAAAAAGAAAACTCAAGATGGGAAGGATAAATTGAAAGACCATAGCTTTCCTTGAGAGACCTGTTGCTTTCGACATAACAATGATTACACTAATGTTAAATGTATTGTAAAAGGAAATGTTGTAAGTCATGGCACAGCAATATACACTTTAATAATATATTGTGTATAACACTTACATTTTAATATTTTATACTTACATATTTAATCCAAAATTGTCACAAGTGAAGATGGTCGCACGTTTTAGATATGAAAAGTAGTATTTCGTTATATTGCAGTTTTTGTTTCAAAAGGGTACAGGAAGAAGTAGGTGATTTTTCACATTTTACTGCTTAGAGCGCAATAATACATTTTTGAGTTAATTCTAGGTATTACTATTTGTTTTTCACAATACACGCGAAGTGATTTGAATATCATTGTTCTAATCTGAACCTCGCAGCAGAGCCGCAGCTTGTACTCTTACAAGGGGTAGCAAACCTCGATTTTGATCCCCTTCAAAGGAGTAAAAAGTGTCATATGTGTCATCCTTATCTTCATTTGGCACCTAGGACACATGCTTCTTTGCTCCCCACCTACTTCCGGACATGCCTCGCGGACCCTCTAAAACTCTCCACAGTTCCTCCACAGGATCTTCGAACCCAAGTAAAGAGCATCTGGTTTAGCTCTTGGTGAAAAGCAACTTGATATGGAAGTTAATCGACAAAGATGCCACCATCAGTGATATTTATGATATAGTACCCAGAGACAAAGACATTATTTGAGCGAAAGCCCCATTGTTATTATTACATCATCCTGCAAGCAAACCTCCCGGATTTTTGTGCGACCTCCTGAAGCACTCCCGTCATAGCATCTCAAGCTTCTTTCCAACTGCTTTCCGACTCAGATGATAGACGATTTCCTGAATTAAAAATAGCACTACAATAAATTTACTACACGATATAACATTCACACATATTCCGTCGGCAAATAAACGTATGTCAAAATGTAGCATATGTATATTGTTTTAGAGCTGTAACTCCAAATAACTCCAAAAGATGCAATATAGACAGAAATATATCGAGAAGAGAACGAAAAAGAGTACGATGTAATTTACAGAGTACTTTCCAACTCTCAGAACCATTAAGAAAGTATTTTGATGGTAGAAAATATAACACTATCGTACAAGAGAAATATGCACCACATCTCTATTGTCAAATTAGGAAGGAGGAACGCACGAAGTTAGCCGATTCTTGATTGGTATATAAGGGCAACGTCCACGTGACACTGATCAGTGTATCTTCATCGCATCTTCATCGCATATTGCCAAAATGATGAAGAATTTCCTAAAAGCAATAACAAAGTTCTCTCAACTAGTTGCAATTGGATCTGACGATTACAGTCATGAATACTGTGATTTTAGCCAGAACACTGATTTTTCTTCTTTTCTCCGTCTTGCAACCAATATGCTACTCGGCCATATATTTGGGAGGCTCGATGGTAAAATATACAGTGCAAAGCAGTTTTCGGTGAAATACATCTTCATGTGAATCTTTACAATTTATTGACTACTACGCAATTCTGAGGACCGAAGTACTTTAAAGGAAAGTAATCAAAAAGACTTTTACAATGTTTGTTTCGCTCTTTCAAACGGTAAATCGCCGTCTTATTTGCCAAACAAACAGCCACGTAAGATGATGTACTGAAAGGGGCTAACTACAGTCAATCGAATACTTCCGTCTGAATTGAAAGTACAGCAAGCAAATTAATAATTTTAACTACATTCATCATTATTGTACACGTTTTTTCCTTGTTTGAAATTAATACATGTCCCACGACTTAAAGGTGCTCCGAAAGATTTGTTTGGAAGCATTAAAAGATTGTCCTACTTAACTGAACATCTAAAGGAGATGAGATTCAGAGAATTTGTTTGATTTCGCAAATTCCGAAAACATCTGAATATATATTCTCCAAGATGAAAGAAAACAAACTCGCGACGCACTTTGAAGGCAAGTTAACAACAGAAGCGTTGGAAGATTATATATCTTTTAAGTGCTAAAGCTGAATTTTAATGCAGAAATAAACTTTTATTTAATTAATTGGTCAGAACGTGGTTTCAGCGAGCCGCCAGCTACGAAACATTACATTATGACAAGCGTCAAAGGACGATACAAATTCGGTCTCTAATATAAACTGCCAATTTTTTCTGTCACATGTAAATATTTTTTTAACTTAGTAAATTTTAATTTACTTACGTTGGAAAAGGGAGAATCTGCAGTTCATCCAGTTACCTTTTAGGCAATTTCTACTCAAGCCAAATGGATGATGATGATGGGATAGTTGGTGAAATGAAGAAAATCAGATGAAAAAAAAGAACTCGAAGAAAACCAGCGCTCAAGGTTTATTGTTCACCACAAAGCCCACATGGAACAAGCCGAGATCGAACTGCGGACCCTACGCACCAGAGTTGAGTTCTCTACCATTGAGCTACCGCTGCCGTCACATTCAAAATTAGCGCGATATGTAAATTTCCTAACGGAAGGTTCACGAGTGTTTCCTGGGGAAAATCTATTCTCGAATTTATAAAAAAAATGTATCGAATTTCATGTCATATACCATAATTTGAAACAATTTTATTATGTTTTGAAATGTGGAGTTTCCAGAAATCTCAATACAACATTAAGAAAAAGTGAAATGTCTCAGAATAAGTTCTTCAACAAGTCGTGTAACTGTTGATGTTTCAAAAGGCAAAACAATACGTAATAATGTATTCAATTTAAGTATGTGTTTCTTGAGAGAAATGCTAATGTTGTGGACATGAAGACAAAAAAATCAGAAATATTTTATCAAACATATAGGCAAAAATTGTGATAATAGGCGTTCAAAAATTCTAGAAAATCTTATTTCACTTCACCCTAATAACTACATGGTACAATGTTATCTCGTTACAATATGTGTCTTACGAAATTTCTACGTACGTATATTCATAGTTAGATGAAAATTAGCACAGGAGCTTGATCCGAGCAGATTTTCTATTTTTCAAATTCCTATGTAGAGGGGTATCTGCAGGTGTTATCATTTTTTCACTGTGCTGTGCGCTGATCTTTGCGATGGTTGAACTTGTTTGACACAAGTGTCTTAGATATACGTTGATGAACTTTTGATTTCATACGATAACTGTTAGTGTTGCACACTTCCCAAACATTATTAAAAATTTCGTTTCTCCCTATTTTTCGTCTTCTTCTTCTGCAGATTAGCCACGATGGGCAGAAACGTTACCCTGTTGTAACTTGAGTTTCATATGATGGTTAGGGATGTAAAACATATGGTACTGTGATAACTAGAAAGGCTCTCTCAAAGAGTTCACATTAATCTTATTTTCCTGATGCATATGTGTACAGAGTGCTCTGAAAGAAATATTAGTTGTACACATTTTTTTCATCTTACATCGCAAAATTGGATATGAGTGTCAAATGAATACGTTGCTGTGGTTTTCTTGGCACACGATAACTGTGTGTTGCAAATGTTTCATGATTGCTGAAAAGATAATCTTTCCAAAATTGTAGGTTTTCTACTTCTTCTACAATTGAACACCATAGTCCTAAGTATTATTACCTTGGAATTGTCGTTTCATACACTTTTCCAACGATGTATTGCTCATGGTCATATGATAATTAGAACAATGACTAAGGACATGAAAGCAAAGGTCGACGATTTTCAATCTTTTCAAAATGTCGGAAAAGCTACTGTAGCATTGTAAGGAATCTTGAGCGTGTTGCTGACATAATGTCCCTAGTTTTCATCTTGTTACTAATATTCTCTGTACAACAGAGCTGTAGTGCTAGAAACTACCAATCGATGGATGTGTAAGTCCTCCCTGAACGTTACGTGGTTCTTTCGCGACTTAGCGTTATGGAGGCTTACATGGCATTGAAGGTCCTAAGTCACCACGCTCAGCAGTCTCTTATGCTTCAAACCACCTGCTAGAAGGGGACCGAGGCCATATTGGGTAATAGAGGCCATGTTAAAACGCATCAATTTTGGTGTTTGACGAATTTGAAATTAATTTAAGGCCTTTATACATCTAAGGTAGAGGTCGGGATAGGGGAGGGTAAGACTGCGGGAATGCGATGACCAGAGCCTATGATGAAGATACGATCACGACGTTTACCTGATGTGACGGAGAAAAAGACGAAAAAAAAAACCGGGCCATGATGGTCGTCCACTGGGATTGAACACACGACCTCCCGAATGCTAAGTCAACGCTCTACCACTGACTCACATTTTTTATTGCTAGGCACAATTACATTATTTACAAGAATATTATTTTTGCACTTACATGTAATGAATCGCTTATGATCGAATTCATTTAGCTAACGTGTTCGATCTGTTAATTAGTGACACATTTTACAACCAGCACAAAATACCACAGTGACCAGTCGGACACAGTACTGATAAAAAACAAAAAAACAAAAAACAAATAGTTAATGTTTATCACTGTTAGGTAATTCGCAAACAGGTTCTTCTGTTGATTTTTAGTCCAAAATTGAGCCGTACTAATCAACAGCATGGTAGTATACACCTCTACGCTATAATACGTTCTTTTTGTAGTATAAAATTTAATGTTTGTGCTGTTATCCATATTACACTCTTATGCTTCATGACAGGATATACAAAGAATTCAGGAAAACGTATATATTGATCATAAGCAATGTACTGTGGTTTAGGTCTACAAATGAGCCCTAGCAATCTTTGATATTGTTTCCAGACAGGTTGGATGCGCACGCACTCTGCAATCAAGTACTGTGTGGTCACGTTGACCTTACAATGTTTACATTTGGCTGATTGCGTGATACCTAAGGAAAATAATATTTCCGGTGAAATAAAAATATCATGAACAACTTTATACCATACTGATTTACAAAATTTAGGAATACATTTGGCACTTATATTAGCCCAAATTCTATGATATTCATGCTGAGTAAATAGAAAACTTATTCTGGGGGTGGAGGCTAGTTCTGGTTCATTATTATATCTCTGATACACATTGTTATATCGCTGATACAGCATTTTAACAGTACATTGATCTAAATTTGCGTTCTCCTTCCGACTATAGGCTATTTCAATCAAATATGGTTTCAAATACGGATATGTGTACCCCCATGGATAAATCGATAATGGTAGAGTTAAATCCATGCTACCAAAAGCCGCACCCAGCACCACACCAGAAATGGAGTCATAGTACTCACATAAGTTTTGAATGATACGATGGATGACAAGACCAAAAATTTGAGTTTCTATATTTTGGAAATATAAGTCGAAATCCGCATACGGTAAGCATATGACATCATGGGCAACTTTGAGCGGTTGGTGGAACCAAAGATAAAACAGGGCCTTACTGCAAAGTTTCTTCATGATTGCTTTTGGGGGTGGGAGGACCTGAGCAACGTACCAAAGGAGGCTAACAATGTATTGTTTTAGGCGTTGCACTCGGTCGTATGGAGGTCCCGTTGTAAAAAGTTTTGGATTACCGCGCTATATTTTCCGTATAAGTCATCGTACGTTAATTGAGTGGACGTAGAGAGGCTACGTGAACACTGAATTCCCAGGATCCGAACAACATCGGGCGTTTCAAAATAACGCCTATATTGACTAGCGTGTGTAGGGTTCATAGTAAGTATTTTTGTTATCTGTGGGTTAAGAACGACTCCCGAAGCATATTCATACTCGCGTAAAATCTGTGGAACAGCTGTAGGATTGGGTAAGAAACGGATCAAATCGTCTATGTACGCCTGTGCCGTAAAACTAAAACGATAAATAGCTAGTTTGGGAGACAATAATTGTAATTTATGAAGTAAAGGATTAATTCCAAAACTGAATAAAAGAGGAGATAAAGGGTTATCCTGTGTGATCCCATTTTCAACAGTAAATTTGGGTAGTAAACCTGAATTAATTTTTATACGTATTTGTCGATTTCGAAAAAAAAATATTAGTAAGTCAAGGCAAGTCCCCGTGATCCCATAGCGTTCTAAGACTGCCCGTAGGTGATATATTGACAATCGATCATAAGCTTGTTTATAATCGCATGAAAGGATCGCTGCCAGAGTGTCCACATGTTCAAAATAGCCAATAAAATATCGGATATTATCTAAGGCAAGCGAAACCGTGTTATTCAGCACACGACCAAATTGTGCATCCGACACAATGGTAGGCGCAATCTGCTTAAGCCGGGATTCGAGAAGTCTACTAAATATTTTGAAATCTGAGTTCTCGAGTATAATAGGTCGAAAATTTTCCACTGCTACCCTATTTGGAGTTTCTCGGATTGGCATTAAAATACCTTCCTGGATTGACACTGGTATTTTTGCCTGTGATCAACATGTCATTCAACATTTCTGTAAATAAAGGAACGAAAATATGTTCAAAAACAAGATAGAAACGAGGCGAGAGTCCGTGTGGGTCCGGGTTCGATGGAACAACTCTAGAAAGCGCATTCCTCACTTCTTTGTGAGTGAAAGGTTGACTTAATGAGTCAACTTGCTGGTTATTTAATTGAGGCAAAGAAAAATTCAAAAAATTGTCTAAACCCCGTATCGGGGCCTGTGGACCGTAGAACTCGCGAAAATGAGAGTTTAACACCCGTGTTGCTGTATCACCCGTGCGCATATTGCCATCTTTATATCGGATTTGCTTCAGGACATTTTGTTTACCCTTACTACGCAGTTTCTGAACAACTCAGAGGGACACTTTTTTTTCAGAATGGATGGGTGTTATATTTGTCCGAATAAAATGTCCCTGGTATTTTAATTTGGTTAACTTCAATAACTGGACTTTTATGGCACGAATTAAGACGTATCTATTTGTGCCAGCTAAGTGTTCTTTAATAGCGTCCGTTAATAAGCGAAAATAATATTAATATTGTTGCTGTCTATCGCTATTTTGTCGATAGCACCATTGTTTATATAACTGTCGTAGACTAGGTTTGCCCTTAATCGCCCACCAAGCACTAAGCGTGATTCGTGGATTTTTACGTTGGTACATATGACTCCACCTCTCCTGCACCACCTCTCTGAACTCTTCATTCATAAATATTTAATCATTAAGGTACCAGACCGGATTATGTATGAGGATTTGATTCGCTTGCGTTTTAATGGTTAGTATTACCGACATATGACCTGAAAAGCTTAAAGGTACACGTTCAATATTTTGAAATAATGGAAGTAAATCAGGTGTCCAATACCAGCGGTCAATTCGACTACGAGCCTGCGCAGTGAAAAAGGTAATTCCTTCATCGTTATTTTTCATGTGGCGCTATATATCAAATAAATCAAAGTAGTCAGTCAAATAACTCAAATAAATCTGAGTTAAATCCTGTAGGGCCTGAGAAAAATTGAATGAGGGATGCATATCCTCTTTGTGTAAAACAGCGTTCGAGTCTCCGCCGATCAATAATGATTTGGTATATTGCTGTAAGGCCATTGCCACGTCAGTATTAAAGAAAGAAGACCTTTGGGCAATTTTTGAAGAACCTGACGGTGCATAAACACTAGTAATTTGAGTATTAAGGAAATTGCCACTGGTGATTCTTTCCGTTTCAATAAAGGATTGTTGCTTAAACGGACAGTCCACTCGCGTCGCGATTCCCGTGCCCACCCCCGTTAAGGAGGGGAAAGATGTAAATTGTAGTTATGAAATCTGTCGTCATCTACGGTTATCATTTCAGAGAACAATGCAATATGTATATTATTAACTTTGAGAAAATCCCTAAGTGCATCCTGCCGGTTGCTTGCCGAACTTCCTTGTAAATTAATAATCGCTAAACGATAAGACTGCATAACAACGTTGTGCTTATCACTAAAAGTATTCACCAAAACAGAAATCAAAAGTAACAAACATACGTTACGAAACAAAAACCCACTTTGATGCATAATATATATATAAATTAAGTGTTTATAGAAAAATTCTTGTTTATGTCTTGTAGTCTTCGGTATCCGAAAATGACGCTTCACTATCACTACGGTTCTTACTAACTGGTTGAGAGGAGGGTACTTTATTGAATCTTTTAGCTCTGGTACCAAAGGCCACCGCGTCGAGTTCAGTGTCAAAAGATGCAGAACGTTTTTGTTTGCTATGCTTCCGACGTCGTTTATCACGTCGAGTAGATCGGTTTAAGGTACTAACACTATGATCACTAACGTATCTGAACCTGCCGTCAGGAGTGTTTCCGATGTTACCACACTGAAACGGTCTAAACTACCATGTAAGGTGGGGGGCTCTATCCCCGCCACTGCCTGCTCTTGGATCTCTGCGCCCATATCACTCTTGCCCAAAGGCGGGCTTGAAAGATTTCGATTATCCATGGGTTGTTGGCACTCTAAACTGTCTACTGCTACTCTGGGTTCACTTACCTTAATCGTTTCTTGAGCAATGTTCGTTGTAATCTTACCCCCTGTGGCGTTCAATTCAGCTGAGATGGTAGCAACCTGTTCTTGTTCCTTTGTAGAAACAACTGGTGTTGACTGAGGAATATCCTTTAGCACTGAAACGACATTGACTGACATTCCACTTGAACCACGCTTATCTTAACTTGTTTTTTTTGTCGTTTTCTGGGTAAGTAAAGACTGTTGCTTATAGCCTACGATCGGAAATTGACTGAAACTGTCTATGTCAATTTTTCACTACTCACTACGTTGAAAGGAAGGCGTTGCCTAACTAGAGGAGTTTTGCCCCCAATAACCATATGCGTGTTACGGGGTATCTTGCGCTCCAGACACGTGTCAGACTTATGTTCTGGATCCAAACAAATGGAACACGTAGGTTTCTGTCTATAATGAGACACAAAGGCGTAGTCCTTCTACTTCAATTGAAGAACTGCATCCAGACATGTATAATTCCGGTTCGGACCGGGTACACATGTCCGTCGGAGAATCGATCCTCGCGCACGAGAAACACTTTACAATAGGGTTGCAAACTTTGAATCAAAATTTGTTGACTCAATTCTGTTGGTACAGGATGTATATTGACAGTGGTCAAGAAAACGTCTGCTTTTTCTATCGGTATTATGTAATTAACATTGTTCACTGCAAAATCCACCTCTCCTCACGTAGCTTCCAACATTCGATTACACACAGTGTCGGAAATTGTCTTAATATAAACCTTTTTTCTGATTTGTATAATCTCGATCGAAATAACTTCATCTAAGTGTAAGTGAATTATATTGGAAATCCGTAAATGGATATCAACACTAGATAACTTTTCTGGCACTTCTTTGAAACTTAAACGGACGGTGTTAATTCTTTGTAATGACATTTCTTCAAACTTTCACTCTACACATCTTCTATACTGCACAAATCAGCACTCAAACAAAGAAACTCCTTAACAGGAGCACAACACTATGGGAGGTCCAACTTGTATTAGAAGTTCACCACCAACTGCAGTTACGTACACTCTACAGCTGTGTCGGCGAGGAAGCGAATCTCACTCCACCACGAGCAAGACCAATAAACTTCCAATAAAACAACTGAGGACACCCGTATCATAAATCAAATATTTAACGTGGATTACTTAAGTGGTGATAAGGTCTAGTACTTTTTTGGAAGGTTTCCTGCCGGAGGTGAGACACTGGAGGATGCTATCAACATTCAGGAATAACGTCCGTCATCCACGATATTACGGCATTTGCTCGTGTGTGATGGCCACGCAGACGGACATAACCGTTAGGATGCGCCAGTTAGAACATTAACTACAAGCCATGATAATTTAGTTGTGATGGAATTATTTATATAAATATTATTAATGTTCCTAATATTTTATCTTGTGAATATTAAGCAGAATGTAATGTTATATTTAACACTAGAATGCCTGAGGCAGCAATTGTGACTCCTTGCGAAAAAAAATGGAATTTTCCCCATTAAAGCAATATAGGAGCTTCTGCACCTTAACCGATTGTAATTAAATTTTGCACGTAATAACTAGACCATAATATAAGAGTTCCAATAATAAAAATCCTATGTCTCGCTTCTGGTTATCCTTTAAAGCGCGTCCAAAAATGACCACTTCCGGATTCAATTTTTTTTAGAGTTGTTCAAAATAAATTCTTATATCTCCATAATGGCTTAAGCTATCAAATCCAAATTTCATTTGCAATGTACAAATATAATGGCAATGTTGCCGTTCAAATCGAAAGACTATATCTTTAACCGTTTTGGGAATAAAAATGAATTGTTATATGTAAACGTTCAATTGTATTTATAGAGATGCACCTTTTCCATGAAAGGTGTTGTTTAACCATCAGCACCCACTAGTTACAAAAAGATACTTCGCTCAAAGAATCTCCATGTCATTTACAAGAACGTATTAAAAAGTCATTTTGGAACTGATGGGGGCTGATGCTTAGAAGAAACATTTTATACTCTAAAGTTGAGTACCTCATGTGGAAGTATATGTTTGAAATGCAGCTAAATATACCATCAAATATACCATCATATGTCTGAAAGTTCTTATGATATTCAAACTGAATTTTGTGCGGCAATTATCGATCATCTGAACATATCACAATAAAGGTTTCTTGTTGATAATATCAGCCGTGTTTGCAATAGAAACTATTTACTCTTTATCTCGCTGACTCTAGGAGTACGGACGTTAAAATATCAGAACACATGCTTAAAAACAAAATCGAAGAAATGAGAGCATGTCTTCAAGAGAAAAAGATTTTCGTCGTCGATAGAGGCTTCCAGGATTCACTCCATCTTCTATCAGACTTAGGTTTCTAGTCTGAAATGCCCGAGTTCCTGAAGAAAGGAGAAAAACTGCACACGACCGTGTAGGCAAATAAATCAACGATAGCAACAAGAATACGGTGGGTGGTGTAATCTGCGAATGGCAGAGTTAAGCAGTTGAAGGCTCTGGATCATGTAATATTCAACACACAAATAGATGATAAAGATTACGTTCGTATCGTGTTCCATTTTCAACGTCTATAGGCCTGCCCTTTTGAGACAGACGTCTACAGATGAATATATCGTAAGAAAACTGCAGTTACTTGTTTTAAAAAATAATGGTTTACAAGAAAATTACAATAATGAACAGTGGAATATACAGAAAGACACAAAATGTAGTTGTCACAGAAAATGTGGTTTTGATCTGATGATAAATGTCAGACATATAATTGTTTATTTAGCTGAATTTAAAACATATACTTCCACGTGAGTTACTCAACTTTAGGGTATAACATGTTTCTTCTAACCATCAGCCACAATCAGTTACAACATAATTTTGAATATGTTATTCTGCATGACATGAAGATTATTTGAGCGAAGTATCGTTATGTAACTAGTGGTAGCTGATGGTTAAACAACACAAAGTTTCGTGGGAAAGGTGCATTTTTATAAGTAAAATTGAACGTTTACATAAGAAAATTAATTTTTATCTCCAAAAGGGTTACATACATAGTCTTTTGGTTTACACTGCAACATTTGCATTATATTAGTACATTTCACACGAAATTTGGATTTAATAGCTTAAGCCATTCTAGAGATATCATAATTATTCTGAAAAATACTAAAAAAAATTAGAATACGGAAGTACCCATCTTTAGAATATAAAATGTTTCTTTTAACCATCAGCCCCATCAGTTAAAAAATTGTTTTTGAGTATGTTCTTCTACGTCACATGAAGTTAATTTGAGCGAATTGTTTTGAAACTAGTGGGGTCTGATGGGTAAACAACACAAAGTTTTATAGAAAATGTGAATTGTTTATAAGAAAAATTGAATGTTTATATAATAAAATTAATTTTTATCTCCAAAACGATTAAAATATAGTATTTCGGTTTCCATTGTAACATGCTCGTTATATTAATACTTTGCAAAGAAATTTGAATTTTATAGCTTAAGCCTGAATTCTGGAGCCATCAAAATTTATTTTGAATAACAAATGAAAAATTAGAATCCAGAAGTGGTCATTTTTGGACGCACTTTTCTTAATAACTGGAAGTAGTATGGACTTAGGATTTCGATTATTGGAATTCTCATATGGCCTAGAAATTACGTGCAAAATTTAATTAAAATCGGTTCAGGAGCAGAAAGCGGCCCTTACGGGCAGTACTGCGTTAATTTACTTTTGTAGGATTTTGGTTGCGAATGTTAGTATTTTTAATTAACCCAGACCCGTATCCAAGATGTGACGAAGGGAGCTGCCACCATCTAAAATGTCAAAGGTCATGTAAATGTATTCTATGTGTGTAAGACAAAAATAACGAATCATGATCCATCAACCCTTATGGTTTATGAGTGAAGTTACTCCGTCACTTAAGAATTTAGGAGGTGCCAATTGATTGGCACCCACAAATTTAAGTTGAGTTTGTAAAATTTTAGATTGATTATGCTAGAAATCATTTTAAATTCCAGACGTACTTTGATCAAGATTGAAACTCCAGCACTTCATTTTTAAAATAATTGGCTTTGTATAGAGATCATTTACTATATTTCAAAAGAATCGAACTGTTGCATAAGCTTGCAATGCAGATCCAAGTTCGTACAAATAACGCTAATGAAAAGACGGATGAGTATCAATTGTTTGCAACTTCACAACACGGAAGGAAAGCCCCGTAGGAACTACAATAGCAGTTTAAAAAGTTATTGAATACTGGTGCATAATTGCTATATTGTGCAAATTAACATATTTAGAAACCGAATATTTCCTTCCATTTGAGCGTACCTAATTCATGAATAAATTTACAGCAATCACATGTTAAATTTAAACAATGAATTAGGAGAATTGTACGAAGCTGCTAAACTGTGTCTACGTCAGTGGACTACAGAGTGTAAGAGACATCGACCAACAAATGGAGGGTTGCTAATGTATTAAAAGATACAGAAGAGTCCTAGATAACCAGAAATATTTTCTTATCTTTTGCTATTCTGTTATTTTCCCAAGTTTTCTGGTCGAATTGTTACATCCTGTACATTAACTTATTAATAGTATTCTCGGTTGAACATTGTAAGAAAATAACTTAAGAGTATAAAAGCAAGAACATATAGGACATTTTTGTATGTGTGCTTATTTAGACTCACAATTCACACCTGTGTGCTCAACATTGCTAGTGCAGTTTCCGAATATGGACTTTGTGCAAATTGCAGAACATCCATAACTAGGATTTTTCTTGAATACACAAGATAGATCGGGATATATATGCGTTCGATTTAACAACATTAATTCCACCGACATACAACACCGAACCTTGACACTGCAGTGCAGTTAGTCTTGACTCGCAACTGAGACGCGTGAAGGTGGGATGTTCGTGATCGTTCAGTTCTCCTCATACTGAACCGATATTGGGAAGGGTATGTCGTGTCCCTTAACAATGCGCATTTTTCGTCTACACGAAGAGTGAAACAGTGCAAGGAACATTGTATGAACACTGCGAAAGAGATCGTTTCCAGGAAACTCAAGGTGCGTCCGTGCAGAAACATTCGCAAATAATCCCGTTCCAGGGCCCCAGTTTAAGTGTCGCTGGTGATGCTGGTGATGTTCGACGTGTTGAAGTTTGGAAGAACCCACTGAACTAACGTCTCATGGTCCAGAATTTTAATGTGGCACAGTCAATTATCAGCGATGCCATTTGTCGTCTTCTTGACCTGCGTTGCAACCATAAGAGCCGGGTTCACAGCCTCCTCCTCACTACATTGCGGAACGTAAAACCAGCTGCCTCAACTGTATGGACGACACCTGGCGGGGAGAAAATGGCGGAAGTTGAACACATTCGATAAAGTGTGCATTTATCTAACACGGGATGGTCACATTGGGGTGTTAAGTATTGTGATACAACCTCAAAGGGACGAACAGCAATCTACGGCCAGAGTCGCGAAAGTTTTTCACGGGGTATCATGGTGTCATGGAACTTGATACCAGGGACACTTGATACCAGGGATCCGCATGGTTCAAACAAACATCACAGTGAATGCTTCCTACTTCCAAGAAGCGATCATAACCCCCAGATTTTGGACAGACATCTTTCGTTTGCACGGAGCTAGCACTAACAATGTCTGGATCCACATGGACAAAGCGTCAAGATACCACCAGATCATTCGTTCGGTTTTTTCGGAACTTTAAGCAAAAAACTTGCATTCATGTTATTTTTGTCAAGAGTCTTAATTGCAGTACCATGATTATTTTGGGCACCTCGCCTGCTCATACAACGTCTGTAGCATCGACGTTACCGCGCGCTCTCTGGCCTCAGGAAAGCCTATCGTGAGGAATGGGATGAAATTTCAATGCTGGGGAAACCTACGCAGATTATTGCAGTGAGCATCACGATATGGGGTTATAGTCAACAATGCCGGTGGTTCAATAGAACACCGCCGGTGATAACGGCATGGGTTTTCCTAAGATAGGTGCACGTAACCAATTGGTGGCATATAACCCCATCAACCATCGGTACATTCTTGACAACATTATGTTGTGAGGGAAGAAACTTCGTTGTGTTTTCGTTTTCTTTCTCATTTTCTTATTTTCTAGTGCATCACGACTATTTGCTTGAGTGAGTTCAGTTGCCAAGTCCTGGAGGAAATTCTGCTGGGTATTACTATCTGTATTTCTTTGTACAGGACCCAAGTACAATGGTGACAAGATTTTGGGTGTTCTGGAAAGAACAAATAAACCAAGTTCTAGTCCATATGCGCACAGGGTATGTTTCAGTGATCTAAAAATATATACAACATATTTTCCTTTTATTGAGGTTAACTATGTTAGAACATCTGAATTATAACATCTGAATGTAGAATATTCTAGGTAATTGTACCCTTGTTTACGTTTGTTTCGTATGAAGTAGGAATAGGTACATCATATTTAGAACCTTAAACGGAATACAATGTTCTCCCCCCATTGACAATTTATCGCCGATGCTCTCGGCCCACCATCGTGTAGAGAGAGATAACCGCCAGTTTAGATATGTACTGGCGGTCAGTTGTCGTGAGCTCGTCCTTTGCCGGTATAGCGATGAACTCGAGCGGTCCGACGGCTGGATTCCGCCAGAGCGAAAATGGAATGCGGGCCGCCAACTCCTTCCCGCCGTCATTTGTTATTGTCTGCGGAACAGCGGATATCAGCAGTGTATACCGTGCTGTTACTGCGACATTCATTTCTTAAGAATACGGTTGAAAATAAGAAATGCGAACGACAAACAAAATATACCTATGGAGAATGTATATATTATTAAAATAAAACAGAAAACAATTTGAAAAAGCGTTTGTAAACAATCTTCCCAATTGTTTTCGTAAGACAAAAGCCATGAAAAAGCATAACACAGTTGGAAGCCGAGTGGTTAAGGCATCAGACATCTAAATCTCGTCACTGACAGTCGGAGGCACGAATCCCATCGCAGACACTGAAAAATTTTACTCACTACGAAATAAATAACAGCGAAGACAATATAAAAAGGTAAACTTAATAGCGATTACCACTGCGTCCAATACCTTTTTCGTGTCAAAGCAAATCTGACGAAAAGAGAAATATCAGGGGGAAGACGGGCAGACGAGAGGGGTATAGAAGGTGGCGTCTCAGTGGCAGGAGGTGCCGGATTTTTGGCGGAGTCGGAGCGGCATGCGCGAGACGGCGGCGGGAGTTGCTATAGGACCGCCGTCGCCTTGTCGCTATAGGAACGCTGTCCCTTCTCTGGACAGGAGCATGTCATTGGTTGAGAAGTATAAGGTTCTAACTAACATTTTGTTTCATTTTTTACTTTTTTTTCAAAGAGGCGGCACCTTATGACAGTTATTTCATAAAATAAAATGTTCTATCTCCACAGCCTGTATTCATGCTGCAATTACAAGGTTCCAGCTGCAGTTCGTAGGGAAAGTGGCGTCCTGTGCAAAGGAGGAAAACGATGCTGCTAGTATCACTGACAATATTAGTGATACATGTTCATTAACATACTCAGGTGGAAGAAAGTTACTACAAATATATTTTGAATAACGAGTTCAATTTGGAATTTCATAAGCCGAAGAAAGAGGTTATGATTCGTGTGAGAAGCACCGAACTGCTTGCAAGAACAAGGATATTGAGGAACTACAAAAGCAGTATGAGCAACACCACACAGAGAAGGAAAGAAGCAGAAGTGAACGGAATTCTGATCGCAATGAAAAAATACTAGTTCTGTGTACCGACTTACAGAATTTGATACCTCTACCAAGAAGCAACACCAGCAATTTATTTTACAAAAGGAAATTGATCATGTACAACCCTACAGTTCCTTTTCCCTTAAATAAACAAGTTTACTGTGAAATATGGACTGAGCACATGTCAGGCCGGTCAGGTATTACGAACGAGAAATTGGAAGAACGCAGAAGTACCTGGAAAACGATCCAGATTTGAAGTTGCTGCTAATTATTTTTCCCAAATTTGGACTGGTATCCAAATTTATCTTCCCCAAAATCGCAACTCCGTAATGTTCACTGCAATAAAGAAAGTTGTTTAGGATCATAATCTCAAGAGTGTTGAAATGAAGTATTGCACACCAGGACATTCTGCAATTCAGGAGGTAGACAATACACACAAACATATAAAATGGTCTGAAAGTGTCACAATTTTTTCCCCTATTTTCTTAATTTGGGTTCTCGAAAAATATATAAAAAAACTACTGGTGATTCTTAAGAGGTGACCCAACGACTTCAAAGACTATCAGAATTATGCGCAACATGTTTTTCAGTATTCTGTCGTTCCATTTATCCAGCTTACGTACATCTTCATTCATCATAGCGGGGTATGATATGGTATAAAACTACTGAGACAAAAATTTCGATAATGCTAACATCCGATCCTTCGAAAGGATTACCAAATGTAACACTCGGGAGAGTCAGGAGATTAGAATCAAACCATTAACTGCTAAAAGAACATCTATGATAAGAAGGAGAAAGAATTGTGCAGTATGTTGAAGTGGTTTATCTTGTGAAAAGAAAGTATTACGAAACAATTAACATTGCTTAGATCTCTGTCGGTCAAATCAACATGATTATTAGTTTGAGCTATATATAAATGTTGCCATTTAATTAGGCAATATTTATTCCAGCAAAACTTAATTATTATGTGGTGTACAAAGAATTCACATAACTCAATTATTATAATAACACTGCAAAAAGAACATTGCAATTTTCAGCTCATAAACGAATTTCAAATTAGAAGGTTCTAACTCCTAAATTAAATTTAATTAACTAGCAACATATGAGATTTATTTAAATGAATTTTTACGGTATGTATGTGCTTTGAAAAGGTACCAAATACGAAAATGATGAAATAAAACATATCTAATCTGTTACAACCCAAATTTTGAAATTGATCTCCTAAAAACAGACTATGCAATTAGCACCTTATAATTATTAGCAGACGGTGTATAGAGCACAACAGAATAGTATCTCTTTCTTGGGCTTCTCGAGAGAATAACAGATTCAACACTCTCTCGGTTTAACATTTCTTCCATTCCAAAGCTAGATCGTCTATAAATCTCATAGTTACGCATCATTGAGTCACGATTCCTCTTTACTCCCACAAGGAAAAAACATTCACATGTGGATGCTGTCAGCGTCTACGTACTACTACTTTTCTATATTGATTTATCAATTCTAAAAAAAAAAATCAGTTTCAAAAAATCAATTCCAAAATTAGCATCATTGAAGTATTTTTGCTCTGGTATCGTATCATTGGATTTAGGTCCAGATATATACCTAAAGTTGTTCCCAGTGGTGTCCGCGGTTTGCCGATTTGGAATTTACATAATATACAATAGTACACCTAAAATTATAATTATATTGAAAAATGAACCTTATTTTTGTTGCTCAGACTCCACTAAATACTCCCGGATTGCGTTGTTTTTGTCGCATTCAATTGTCTGAGGTCAGGTAGAAGTTAGCTTGCATGTAGCATCTCATAGTAGACCAGGTAGGCAAAGAATTACGAAAGAGTCAAATTGACTCCCTCGGCATTTAAGGTAAATCACAAAATTTCCCACCAAATAATTACTACTTTCCTTTATTCTTTAGGTTGCTTACCAAGAAGAAAGATCAAAAGTCAAGGAAGAAATGGACCATAAAGCAATGAAAACAGAATAGACAAACAAAAGATTATCACAAAACAAAGTTACTGCCTTGGGTATACTAGTATTACAACACTTGTGTACATCTCACCAGAACTTACTCTCGGTCGAGACGCAAAAAGAGTCTTCGTAATAATGTATTGTTTTATGTATATACGAAGCATATTGTGTTGGTTGGATACCAATACACCTAGTTTGTGACTTTCTTCTTATGAAAGGAACTATACTGTAAAGTGCATATATAACTCTATACTATAATTTTAAAGTATATATAAGTAGTTCAACATCACATTATATCTTCATTTTCACAACTGGACTCAAATAAGTAGGTTCACTAACTAACGGGAGTGTTTCTCTAATAAAGAAGCTTATCATATATCATATGTAAAATACTTTGGATTTTATTTCAAAGCAGCAGTTGAGAAGTATTAAGTATACAAGTATTTTGCTCTTTGTTTATAGGGAGCGTTCATCTAATAAAGAAGGTTTTCATTTATCTTAAGAACCTTGACTTTATTGAACAGCAGTAATTGAGATTGTTAAATTTTCAAGCAGTTTGATCTCTGTTTACCGGGAGCGTCGTCTATCTAAACAGTTTGCTTTGTGTCTATCGGGAGCGTCTGTTATCAAAGGGTTCAATATTAGCCAAGTACCTTACCCTAATATTAAAAAAATATGTATAATATAATAATATAAAAAATGAACACAATTGTTTGGAAAAATCCAGAAACTTCCCTGAGAAGAAGCAGCATCCGTATATTTGTAAATAAAGTGACACCATATCAATATTAAGCGTGGTAGTTATCTAATCCTTTACAACGTTAAGGAAGGCGAAACCATACTGGACATGACCGAGACTAACCCGCTTTTAACTTATGCAGAAATGACCAAGGGATTAGACGTGTCAAAAGCAATAGTTCGTGATCACAGTCACCCAATAGGACGAATCTTCAAACTGGAAAGTAGGCTCTGCAAGATTTATCCAAAAACAACGAGATGTTAGAGCTTATAGTTTGTTCTTCACAGCTGCAGTGTCATAAGTGTAGATCATTACAGCATTGCAAAATCAGCAGCGATAATCAATAGTCTCAAAGAAGACTTGCGCATCGGTAGTTGTCCCCTAAGGAGTCCTAATGCGTAGTTGCAAGTTCAGAACTTCATGCAAAGATATGCTCCTCAATGTGTTGTAGCGGTAGCATGATTTACTCACTTTTAACTTCGGAACAAAACTCAGACTGTGACGGCATTTTCATTATCTGTAATGTTATGCTCAGCACATGAACAGCTAGCAGAAAAGTAATCATCTTTCGTTTACAGAGAATTACACATTAACTTCTTCGATATTGCTCCTCCGAAATACTGCACTAGCCGCCGAGAAACACTCACAGATTTTGGCTGTGAGATATTTAATCAGTCTATATTTTCTCCAGACTTCTTATTAATAGTTTATCATTCTAACCATAATGTGGTGCATGCCGTGCGAAAAAGTCTATTCCAGAACAGAAGGTTTCTGGTTTGTACATTTTGCGCCTAAAACACAGTAGTCTTACAGGAAGCATATCCATGACGCCATTGCACGATGGTAGAAGATTGTAGCATGCAATGGAATCTAGTTTATTGAATAATTATAACAGCCATTGTTTTACAATGTATGCAGATCTCTCTACTTCGTTTCTAAGAAGCGTAATAATTTTGAGCGATGAAGACATTAGCACACGTATAGTTAACTCTAATGCTTGCAAAGTGATGAATGGTGTACCATCACTACCCAGTGAAAACTTGTTTAACATCTCAGTAATGCCAAGCATCCGCAGCTTGGATAGCAGCGGGTTTGCGTACCCATGGGGAGGTCCAGGGTACTATCCCAGCGATCCCTAATGACTCCGGTGTTGCCAAGAAGTTTTATCAGCCATATCATGAAATGGGTCGATGAAACCTAGTAACTGTGTCTTCGACCTATCCCTTTGGACATCCTAACCCCGTACATTATCTTTGCCTAATCATGAGATTTCTAAAGACCATAAATTGAAGCCGTGAAGATGATTCCCATCGATGAGGAGTAACTTATATTCCAGACTTAAGAAAAATCTCACAGTCCTACAGTATCATTAGTATCATCACGTGAAAAGTGATAAGGCTTCATTAAATCTTCCAGTTTACTATTGAAAATACAATGTTGGAATATATAATTAATACGGATAACGGAATACATAATTTCCAATAGATATAGATAATGGAAAGATTCACGAATAAATGAATTCCAAAACGTTGTAAATGCCATTCTTTGGAAAATGCATTTTATTACATTACACGTTGTAAATGCTACGTTTCACAATGTCTGCCTACCGCTGACCCTAGCGCTGGAAACACGAACTCTTTCTTAGGTTATAAATACATTTTTTTCTATAGACATGTCTTTTTCCTTTCTTCTGTATCATTTTGTTTTTGGCACTTACAACGTTTCGCAAATGTAAGATTCAAATGCTAAATCACACTGAAAACTTCAAATGGAACACACAGCTTACAGTGCGAAAAAGAAAAACACAAACTTGGTTAGTTGCAATATATAGGATCGGACCTAGTCATAGGTGACTTTTGTTGTGAACAACATTAAATGAAATTAGTTTGAGTAGGATAAATTGCTGCCCAAAACCAGTCACAATAAACTTATTATATAATTTTCACAAATTTTCTGCGAACTGTTTTAGTTTCGAAACATTAAGAGGCGTAACATAAATTAAAATCCTACATAGTAATATTTTGGCATGGGAATGGTATTTCAGAGGTACGTGCCAGATATATTTCATTTTCATTTGCGACATATTTATATTGACGAAAAAAGGGATGAGTGTTTACTGCAACCCGTTACATTTTAAGACGATCTGAAATCAATGTAATATGATCCTTTATATTCCAGAAAAAATATAGAATCATGGACTACGAGCTCTATACCTACATAGTTGGAGGACAAATTGCTCAAATAAATATTATATTGCGAATCTTGAAGCACATTAGAAGTATATAAGTTCGTTTCTAGAATACAAGTAACGTGGGCTGAAAATGAATATATCTAATCCTATGTTCGTTCCAAGGTGGAATACGCACACGTAGTGTTCAGTTCACATACTTAAGTCGATCACCTTAAAATTGAGAGGTTTCTAAAAGATATTTTTGCGGTATTTGATGTACAAAGAAACGGAAGTTTATCTCTACAGGAAAATTACCTTTTCACTGAGCGCAAACGAATACTACGAGGTATGGTGATCCTCAATATACTATTTCATATCAACATTTATTGCCCCACATTACTATTATGTAAAGTTTCAAGTTCCAACGGGTAAACCTCGTGTCGAACATTATTATATTTTTAAATTGATAAGCCAAGAACAAATGTAATGATGAAGTAGCCAATAGGAAATCGCCTATAAAGCTGCACGAAAATGAGTATACGAAATTTATCAAAATATCACTAATATAAAGTCATACTGTATATACCACTGAGTAAATATGTTACACAATTTCTATGGTAAAAATACAGAACCTTATTTATCTTGAACACTGTTACTGGATTTGTGTATATGTAGTGTTCTGTCAATAAATAAATGAGTAAATAAAAATGGCTAAGCTGCCCTTACTTTTATAGAGATGACTTTTTCGGTCGATGCCAGGACTACTACTATTATTTGGGGGTATATTAGATGCAGATTCCAATGGAAAAGATAGTGCAATGAGGAGCTGAAAAGCAGGTGATGGAATAGTCACCAAATTGAGATAAGTCTGTTATGAGGCAATTTTGTCAATAATGGTTAGAAGAGAGGAGCATGTGAAAATTAACATAATTTGGATCAAGGCATCGGCGGATGTTTTGAGCAGAGCCGAGAAACATGACCGTTCCCTACACCACGAGAGGGATAGCTTCTATAGTTTGTGTTATCACAAGTGATCGGAATAGAATTAGGTACAGGGCCTAACTTAGAAACAGTATGTAGAGAAGGCGCAAAAGGGATGAAAATGGGAGGCCTAAGGATGTTGAGTGTAGAACGAAATTATACTAAATAGGCTTATGAGTTAACTATAAGGCTTTAATGCCTGTGTCGTATGCACTTGAGGTATATCTGGAAGTAAATTAGGCAGAACAGTTTCGTTGTAGCTTGTACATAACAACTGGTCGGTATAAATGTTTCCTTTCACTGTACCACCTTCGGCATTTATGGATTACTGAAAATTGCAGTTTTGCGATAGAGACACACCAGTATTTCTGCAAATCTTATGCACGAGTAAATTGCGTGTGCTGGCGACTTTTGCGATAGATAAAAAGTATTTATCAACTGTGAGAGAACTTATTCACAAAGGATATCTATTTATTTACTGACATTCTAGGATATGTTTTGCAGGAGGAGGGGTAAGTAGACACTGAAACCGGCTGACGTAGCGCTTCAGTTTAAGGACAGGAACAAATACTGGCAAAAGAGGTACACAGATACACAATACATGTTACATCGAAGTTGTTGGAGTAGAAGTTGTTAGTTCGGCAAGTGTATAAAAATGTCATAGTTGACTTAAAACAAGAAGAAACATAAAACCATGTGATATTTGTGAAACCCAGCTAATGAAAAGTACACAAAATTCCTAAGTCTCTGAATTATTTAATACTTAGCCAGCAAATACACAGACCTGGAATATTCAGAGTACGAAATTACGTGTCTGTCCTTTTCGCTGACAACATGTATATATGTATCTATCTATCTATGTTTGTTCAAACATTTAGAAGTGGTGTCATATTTGATTGTTACTACTGTTGTGGGTTGGTTCCTCATCTCAGTGAAAGGATTTTGGAGAAATATTATTATTTACTTATTTAATATATGATTAGTCCTTTCTACTTATTATTTTAAAACTTTAGAATAATAAAGGGTGTGTTTTAATTATGATAATATTTTACAAGGAAATCTTTCAGATAGGTAAAAATATTTGAAGCGAAGCATTAGAAGAAAAAGTATTTTGTACTGGAACTTAAAGCAACGGATTTAAGCTTCCTTGTGTATACAAGTGTTACATGGAAAACATGTTTAAGAACATGAATTCTGTTTGATATATACTTCCGTGTACATCCGACACGTGATGTCTGATTCCTATCCCCAAACACTATCTATTCCCCAATAGTGAGTACTGATACTAAATTTACCATCTGTGGCTATCACAATTTCCGATACAATAGGTTTCAAAGTAACATATCAACTTATTTAAATTATTAGACATGCTCTAATTGCTCAAGTCACTGAAGAAAATTCTGTAGTAGCGGACTAAAGTAACACACCCCTATTGTAACATGTGCATATTGTTCTGTATTTTTTGTAAAATTGTTCATACCTGTAATTGTAATGTAATCTCCCTCAAGGCACAAATCGTGGAAGCCAACATGTAAAAAATCTTCATCGTTTTCAGCATACTTTTTTCTAAGATCATTTATTAATGTAGCCTCTTCCTCTGAATTTGGAATTGCTAAATATGCCCCTTCTTGGAAACAAATACTCGTTGCTTGTAACCAAGTTTTCTTCTCAGCATGAAACTTGTAGTATCCTTGGGAAATGTTCTCATACCCTTTGGGAGGTTCCGATATATTATCTGCAGTAAAGAAAACGACTCTAGTAAATATCCAAAGCATGCAAAATTACAATTTGTAAATTGTCGAATATTACATGCATATCGTTATGATCCTTTAGTGGGTCATATAAATATAGGTAACCAATGCGAATAGAACAAGACTAGGTTTATGTTTTATCCAACAGCTTTTATTATAAAAGTCTCCAATATAAGTGTGATACAATATAAGTTTCCACTAGCCCGATTTATAAGTAAAGTTAGTTATTTCGAACTCGTGTTCTTTGTTGCTATTTACTAAGCAGATCACTTCTCCTTATGTGTTTGATTCTTGATAGACCCCGTACCAGGTCTCTGGTATTGTGGTAGTTACTGCTAGGTGTAGACCCCGTATCAGGTCTCAGGATTTGGAAGGGACCACTTGATTGTGATTCCGATTCTTCTTGTCGGTCCTTTTTATAAGGTCTTCTTCTTCTTCCTCTGGAGGTGTGACCTATTGTTTCTTTATTCCACCGTCAGAGTTTGTTGTCGTCTTCTGTTAGTGTTGACATAAACACTTTCTTCTGTTTATGTCACACTCACCTACTGACATAGTTGATATCCCATTATGATATGGACTGGATCACTAACATTCGTAAATTTTACGTATTTCATATTTTACCTGTTTGTCCCTTCCTAACTCTACTACTGAAGCTCCCATCATTCGAAAACTTTTTACAAACATCAGTTTAGAAACACAAGATAGATTTGTTTAAGTGCTGTATTCGGCTCTCCTTTTATTTGTAAAATCGTATATTTTTGACTTTATACGTATAATTTACTCATCTTTAGTAACAAAATATAAACGAGTTCGTAGTTGAGTGTTTGGCTAGTTAAAGAAGCTAATCTGCTTAAATGTATTTTAATTAACCCAGTAAGTAATAAGGTGTTAATTGTATGGAGTGCATAGATTTTGTGAAGGAAGAATAGACTTGTATAGGTGTTGGTTTTAAGTATGTTTAGAGAAACACAAATATGCCATGAATAAACTTCTGCAGTGTAGACGATAATAAATTATGTAGATTGTTGGAGATTGAAGATGGCTATGAGGGAAAGGTAGCAAGTGGTCTAGCCCAAATGGAAAGCGTTTGTTTCTTTTGGTAGGTTCTAAATTCCATACCAGCGTTGGACTATCCTCAACTTGGACCCTAGTCCAGTCTTTCAGTGTCCTCTTCTTTACTCTATCCGGACTGACTATAACTTGCATAATTCAAAAATAAGTCATAATTTAAAAGGTGCAAGCATAGTTAGTACTTTCAGTATACACTAGCAATGCGTAGCGTTTAGCAAAAATCGTTGAAAACAAAACTTCCTAAGACACAATAGAAACGCTAGCCTTGTTGGCTAGTAAATCATAATCATTGTGTACTTGCTATATATATTTTCAAGATTTGGTAGTCTGTTGGAGAGATTTGCGGCCATGCAATATCGATTACTATCCGCAATTCGTTGGTTGTTACAGGTGGAGAATCCTGGGCCTGAATAGCTCGTTCGAAGATACCACACATATACTCGATTGGGTTCATATGCACGTTTTAAGGGGCAAAATCACGCGTTGGAAGTTGCTAGAAAGCTCCTGAAACCAGCCGTGCCCAGTTGCAGTCCAGTGACATGGCACATTGACATCCTCGAAAATCCAATTTTTGGCATGGTACCATAAAGGATACGAGATTGTCAACGGTCAGCTGAAAATAGAGCAAACTGGTTAGTGTCCAGTTCAAGCGGACCAGAGGACCCAAACCACGCCAAGTAAACACTCCCCACGCTATGACGGAGCCACCACCAGCTTGCTGTCAACCTTGTTCTATGGCCTGATAGGTTCTGCGCCACATCCGAACACTACCTTCTTCGCGTACCAATTGGAAACGTGACTCATCTGACCATTGTACACATTGAAAGTCTTCTAAGGTCCAATCTACGTGTTCCTGATCCCCTGCGAGTCGCCGTCAACGATGGACAATGTCTAGTAGCGGCTAATGTGTCGGTCTCCGGCTGGACTTTCCTAACAATCGGTGATCTAGACACGGTACAATTGTTCTGAAAGTACAGAACCAGAATAGTATACAACTTGTATATGTGGAATCTTAGCAGCAGATGGCAAATGGTATAGAAGTATTGAGAGTTTGGAAGTAAGAGTGTAGTTTATGAAAAAACGCATATGTGCCATATACAAGCAATTTCTATTGATTGAAGCCTTTTCAAACAAGCATACATAATTTATCGCACACCTAGAAACACATTATCGCCTATATATTAGATAAGACTACAAACAGGGGTTATTTTAACATGAAAATTGTCATTTAATGGGAAACCAGTTAAAACGTTAACACTGGTAATGTTTTTTGATTGACATTTAATGTGTAGATCCGAAAGGTTAGCATGAGTCATACAAACGCAGTGTGCACACTTAACAAAAGCTAATTTGTCACACTTGAAGCATCTGTCGCCGATGATGGAGTCAAAACAGAAGTCATGTGGAGAAATTCGCGTTGAAGGCTCATCATCAAAATATCCAGCCTTATATAAAACAAATCTGATCATGTTCCTGAATCGTGGTGACGAGAGCTGGAACAAGGTGAATAATTGATCATTCAAAAATTTATGGGGATTCCAGATTTGATCTGGAGTCTCAGAAATCACGGTATCAGTATGTACCTGATGAACGACTTATATAGGCGAAAGAAGTGACCGTCCAAGGCTTAATAAGACCAGTATATCCACCGAAAATCAGACGCTTTATATAGTTAATGAACTCAGGAACAGTTTGAATGGAGAAACTGTCATTCTTATTTGGTAGCCATGAGTTCAGAAGGAAAAGAACTTTCGAACGATCAGCAGGGTTATACGACCAAAAGCACTGGTGATAGAAGCATGAAAATTTGCTTTGTTGAAATTCTATGAACGCTTTGCTGTTAATTGGATAGTCAGGTTTTGACGCTGGGAAGACTCCTGATGCTACGAATACCAGAACATACATAAGTCTCATGATCTCTGCTGCCATTGAGATGTTTCAGAAGATCATACATGAGTTTGTTGTTGCGCTGAAATATCTAACAGGCGATCGCACTACAACATTTCCCTGGTGGCGAAGAGAACGATATGGGTGGAGTTCTTTCTCAAGTCTGCTTTAATCAGCATTCATAACGTTTGCTGCCATTAGTTGCTCATTCAAAACCAGCTCATGTATAGATCCAACGACATTGTCAGGCTGTTTGGCAAAATCAGCGTCCTTTCGTCGCAAATATTTACAGATTCAATGCATGATAGCACAACTGATGATCCTATTTCTGAGTTTGAATGTCACGATGGCGATGGATTAGAATGCACACGATTGCGAAAATCAATGACCGCCTTTGTTTGCAGTACCCACAAAGGAAACGTCCGGTTATTCATGACAGCGCATTTTGAAACAATTTCATTGAATTTCTACCGAGCTTCATCATTATTCGCTCTCATTTTAGGCTTCCTTTTATTGCGAGTCTTTTCATATTCGTACAATGTCTTTATGCTTTTGATGAACTTAAACACGTTCATTACGATTTCTCCGAGTCTCCAGTTTTCCAATTCCCTGCTGCCACAATCGGTGGTCCAGTAACTGAAAGCCATTTCCTTGTACTCGTCATCAAGCACAACTCTTTTGCTAATTGGTGAAGGTGCCCATTCAGATCAAGATGAAGATCCCTGTGGCGCCTGCGATAATATGGACGCCGATAATATTTCAGAGCTTTCAACACCATGATTGTCACCAAAATTCATCCCATCATCACTGCCTTTGCGGTCACTCATAAATCCCATTATTCAGTACTCCTACACAAGATCCATATCATCAGATAGCAGTGATACGATTTGTCCAAAACTCTCCAGTTCTCGTCAGTTGCTTTCTCGGATTGGCGAACCATATTTTTTCAGCAGAGCAGTGGCAACTACGAGTACGTTTGGATCCATTTGCCTTAAATAATCAAGCGTAAAAGGTAAGAGAATTATGATTCGTAACCGGATACTAGAATAACAGCATACGGACAATTATAATAAAACAAAATAATGTTACATAATATAATATTACCTTGACTAGAAATCACACAATTACGAATCAATCAGTATCTATTGAAAGGGGGAATGATAAAAGAAGAGAATGAAAAGAGAAATCCGCAAGAACGCAGAAGAAAAAATCGACGTGATCTCACCGGAAGCTGCTTCAGAAAGCAGGCTCGTAGCGCCATGTATATATTTAAAAATCAGCTTTGCCCTCATAACTTATATATCCCTTACCGCCTTCCGCTAGGATTCCACATTTATATTATTCTGGTTTGTATACTTCCAGAACAAATATTAGAGATTGTATGTTGAACGTATCAACGCAAGTACGTATTCATATATGATCTTCCTTACTCATCTCAATGGCAGGAGAGTTCATGAGATCTATGTATGTTCTGGTATTCGAGCATCCGAAATTTTTGCGTCACGAAACCTGACTATCCTATTAACATCAAAGCGTTCGTAGGGAAGACAGAAAATGTCAACAACGCATATTTTCACGCTTTTATTAGGAGTGTTTTTGGTCGTGTAACCTTGCTGATCGTTCGAAAGTTCTTGTCCTTCTGAACTCATGTTTACCAAATGAGGATGACAGTTTTTTCAGTCAAACTGTTCCTGACTTCATTAACTTTATAAAGCGTTTGATGTCCGGTGGATGTACTAGTCTTATTCAGCCTTGGGCGGGCACTTCTTTCGCCTATAGAAGCCGATCATCAAGTACATACTGACACCGTGATTTCTGAGACGCCGGACCAAATCTGGAATCCCCACAAGTTTTTTAAGGTTCAATTATTCACCTAATCTAGTTATCTGGACCACGATTCAGGAACATGATCAGATTTGCTTTTAATAATGCAGGATACTTTGAGGATGAGCTTTCAACGTGAATTTCTCCTTATGACTTCTGCTTTGACTCCATCGTCGGCGACAAATGCTTTAAGTGTGACAAACTAGCTTTTGTTAAGTGTGCACACTGTGAGGAGAGTGTTTGTGTGACTCATGCTATCCCTTCGATTCTACACATTGACTGTTAATCCAAAACATTGTCAGTGTTTAACTTGTGAACTGATTTCCTATAAAATACCATGTTTCAATTTGAAACAAACCGTCCTTATAGTCTGGTTCCTTATATTCGCCCGGCGAAGATGGGGTCATTTTTAAACTGATAATCGCTTTATTTTAACTTTTAATCTGTTTCCTCTTCCTCTTTCCGGTCATCGATTTAGGCATGCTTCTTTTACCACACCTACCTTGAAGTAGGATTTTCATTATCCTACCATTCTTGGTTTGTCAACCACAAAGGAACAATTCTTTTTCTCGGTCCTAAATGACCCGACTTTCACTGCTTTCGTGAAGGTGCTTTTGTCTCGGTTATCCCACACCCTCCGAATTTTTGCTATTTTTTTCATTCTGCATTGTTCTTCCTACTTTTTGCCCATTCGCTACGTCATGTCAGCAGTGTCGCCAGGTGGCAGAAAATTTCCACAAAACGGGAAATTCATAGCAGTGGTGGGAACGCTGGATATTTCCTTCCAAATATGTAGGAATGGGAGCGCATGGTACAGCTTTATATATATATATACACAATTATACAACTTTTGTGTATATATTGGAAACTTTTGGAAAATTTGATGCCTGCGAACTGAAAGTTTCTCTTCACGAACTAGTACCACTAGTAAATATTAAAACATTCTGGTCCAATTTCACCCGTGCAGCCAGAGCATGTAAATAAACTGTGCTGGCTGGTCTCTTTGCGGTAATTATGTCAGAGCAAAGTTTTTTTAGAACTTCAGACAAGAGATATCGTGAACTGCTTAGACAGAAAGAAGAAAGTGACAAATGTATTACATGGTCTGATTCATAAGTTAATGACTTGGAAACTAAGTGATGTAAGTTAATACAATAGAGATTTACATGAAGATAGTGAAATAGAACTTAATGATTACGATATAGAAATTCACTGTGAAGATGAAGAAAAAGGCCGCAGAAAATGGAAATACGTAAATTACTGTACATTCAAAATAAAACTCGATCACATAATAGTTTTCGCCAACGAATGGGGCTAACTGATAGAAGCTCTCTTGACTGTTTAGAATTTTTTATTTGTGATGATACCAACGTAAAAAATATTAAGTTTACTGACCAGAAAGCACACCGATATTTCTAACAGTGTACTCGAGCTCATCCAAATGAAAGCAAACATTGGCAAGATGTCGATGCTGTAAAGATGAGATCATATTACGTCATCTTGTTATTATTAGGACGATTTCACGAATCCAGTGCAGATACCAATGTTGAAAGAAATTGGATGCTTTCCTAAGGCCAATTTATACCATTGCGATGATCTGGGACAAATTTAGAGAAATTTGACGCTTTATTCGATTTGATCTGCAAACAAGACAAGATCTAAAATCAACTGATAAGTTAGCATCTACTCGATAAGTAAACAATAAATTTCTTAACACTGTCGCAAAAGTTATGAAGCCTCCGAAGCAGAAATCGTTGATAAGCAACCGGTTTCATTCCGCGGCAGATGATTTTCAAAGTATACATGCAAAAAAAAAGTACGATATTTATATTTTAACATTGTGCGACTCTTCGACTTTCTATTGCAGCAATTGTTGGCATATATCTTGGCAAAGTAGGCCAAACAGCAGAGAGGAATCAATGCCAGCAAGTTTCCAGACAGCTTACAGAATTTTGGAAAAACTCTGGAAGAAATATTAATACAGACAATTTTTTCACTGATATATCACTTGCAGAAGAGCTGCTGAAGGAAAGTCTTACCTTACTAGGAACGATGAGGCAGAATCGGAAGGATCTGCCTAAGGAGCTTCTAACGAACCAGAATAGGGTTATCTATTCTTCATATTTTTGTTCAACAAAGACCTAACCCATATTTCGTATGTTCCAAAGCATCAGAAAATTGCCATACAGTTTTCAAGTATGCATCACAAGCATAGCGATCTTGCCAAAAAAGAAAAGAAGTAACCGGAAATTATTATTTATTACAATAAAAACTAAAGCGTCGTTGATGTTGTTGACAAATTACTACGAGAATTCATGTTCAAGAAGATGTTGTAGATGGAGTTGTGTTCAAACTTTTTAGACATTGCAACCTATAATGCACTCTTGATTTATTTTTGTCCACACACTCTTGTGCTGCAAAGAAGTGGGTTAAAACCAGAAAATCATTATTGTTGGAATTAGGTATGGCGTTAGTTGGCGAGAACATCGACAGAAGAGCATGGAAATAGAAAGAAGAAGAGGAGAAAAAGCTTTCCAGCCTGTTTAGTTAGAACAATAGAGTTGACAGGCAGAAAATTCAGGACTTTAAAAGGAGTTTTGGAACACTACGGCTTAAGAGAAGAAAGCCGCCGAAATTATTAGTTATAAAAAGACAAAATTTCAAAGTTTCTTCGGCCTTTATTTCAAGAAAATTAATTCAGTCATATCTCATAGTGCATCAGTGTTTGAAAAAATATTGATTCAACTTGAAATTCAAAATCGACAGTGATAATACATCTAAAAGTGACAGGGACTTGAGAATATAGAGAGACTGACAACCATATAGGACATTAACCATAGGAACCAATAAATGTCTTAAAAATCTCAAATATTAACGACGATAAGTTGTAAAACTGTATAATATTATTAATTGTATTTTTTCTATGTCAATTTAAATAACGAATTCGCTATGAGTATGGACATAGATTGGCGCCCTCGATAGAAACTATCAAGACAAGGCAGAAAATTAAATTTGGCAACGAAGGATGTGATAGTAGAAGAAGAGGAAAATGTTATATATGCCACGGGAATGACAATAAATATTAAAGAAAGTGTATTGATTGAAAAAGGTTTGTGCGTTAAGTCCATTGCAGAAAAGAAATTGTTGTAAAATGCACTTCGTGTACTGAAGAGTCAGAATAACAAGGTGTTGTTTTCAACTGTACATCAAATTTATTCCGCAGAGATTATACTAATTTTACCATCTAATGGTCTATAGAGAAATGAATGTACATAATTTTTTTTCAATGTACTATGCCCATGGGCTTTTTTCATTGAAAACCTTAAGTTACCTATTGTAGGTTAGGTTAGGTTAAGTTAGTTTCGATTATTATTGCAGTTAGGCCTATTACATACTTTGAAAAATAGATCAAGACCACGACTAATGCACTCATCACTAATAATAAGCTTGAAATTAATTGGAAATCTAATAATAATACTACGATTTATATAAAAAGGATTAAAATGTTGATATGTAAAAAATGACCCTATTTTAGCCAAAAGCGTTATTTCAAGTATCACCGCTGATCGAGTGCTAATATATAGGAGATAATGTCTTTCTGGGGGCATGATAATTTACGTATACTTGTTTGAAAAGACTTTAATTAATAGAGATTTCTTGTATGTGGCAAATATATATTTTTATATAGACTAAACTGGTACATTTAGACCCACTTTGCCGTCTGCCGCTAGGATTCTTCCACATTTATACTTTTCTGGTTGTGTATTTTCAGAACATATATACCATGTCTAGATCCATGATTGTTAGAAAAGGACGTTTACTTTTCAGACACGTTCGTGAGACGTTCTGCACGCGCTGTTGTTTGACTGCTTGCCCGGACGAGTCTACCCATACGTCGTCCATCGCGGTTATTCAGCACCCATGGGTGACCAATGTAGTGGTTTCTGATGAGCCGTAATGCTTCCCATGCTGTACTGACGTTCCACGCTTGACATTGTGGCGTGAGTAAAATTCAATGTCCGGACGACTTACGAAACCGCATGGCCCGTTCTTCTAGCACCAACTTTGATCCCACGCTCAAACAAAGATGATTCCCGTTGTGTTGCCATCATCACGGTACACGACATTTCACTGCACTCACAGAGGCCCAACTGACCACACTAAAACTGGTAGACTGACTTGCCGCGAAGTTACCCTGCCTTTACTTGTTCCCTACTGCTATCTCTTGACTTTTGGCACTTCACTA
>JAGDQP010000379.1:0-42969 GCA_022664845.1 Lepisma saccharinum
TATATTCAAACACTTTTATACGTTCTTGAACATATTTTATACATATTTAACACTTTTTGTATGCTTTTGTACACGTTTTCATATTTAAAACACTTTATGTACATGTTTTAAAGAATCGTACACTTTAAGATTTTTGTATATTTTAACATGTAAATTTTTTAATATTTTCTTACTCTTTTTGAACACTTTTTTTATATTTAAACACTTTCTACATTCTTGAACGCTTTTAGTACATATTTACTTCTTTGTAGATTATAACACTTTCTGTGTATTTTAAAACACTTTTAGAACACTTTTTGCACATTTTAACATTTTAAATATATTTTAAACAAGTTTTCTATAATTTTGAACACCCCTTTTTGTACGTTACACAGCTTACAGTGCATCAAAAACCGATTTTGGTATTCTTCGAAAGAAGTAAAAAAAAAGTTGGTGGTTTCAGGGATAGGCCTCGAGTTATGTCTTTCGCTATACAGGGTGTTTCAAAAATTAAGTTCACAAATTGAAGAATGAATTCTTCTTTTATCATTATTTGTCGAAATGTAGCGTTATTTGTGACGATACAATTCCATATTTATATGTTTGTTGCTCCGACATAAACCCATTTTAAGAAATGTTATCAAAAGGAACCTTTTATTTAATGTTTTGCTACGAGGAATTCAACTTACCAATTTTATGACCATTATTTTTAGAAACACTATGTATAATGAATAAATTTGATACAAAAAAAAATGACTGTGCAGTCTAATAAAATGTGTACGAGAAGTGTTTTCAAACGTGTTGGTGAAGAATTCAATGTAGTAGAAGCACTGAAAACTCAAATTCTAAACTTCTAATTCATTCATATACACATTACTAACACCATTCTATCAGAAAACTAGAAATCATTAGAAAATATATGTAGGGTAAATATGAGTAATTTCGTGATTCTTTGAAATCGAATTAAAATTTTCACCGCTAGGTGGCTCCTGAAGCGTTGCCTGCATTCTGCGTGATAGTTGTAACCGGTCAACTCTTGACAATATCGTGGCTGTGCAAAACACAATGTATCATGCAGAATGCAGGCCATTCATCGCCACTATGTGCATTTGGCTTATTGCTTGCTTTCTTGCATCCTTGGTAACAGTTTGTAGACTTTCCCTTTGTTAATCTAGAAAATTAGTGCTAAACTCTGGTGAGTCCAGTTTACTCTCTTATAACTGTACAGAGTGTCTTCACAATAATCTGCAGATAGAGTCGGCACTTGGCTAAATAAGTGAGCAAATCATGAAGGAAGGCGGTTTTCGAAAGTTGAAAACGGGAAAGGATGGGTATAATATTTAGTCTTTTCATCCGTAACAAGAATAAAAGTTAATTTGCGCACGAACCCTCCTTCGATCGATCGGCATTACGTGTCCGTGAGGCATGTAATAATTCCAAATAGAGTTGAAATGTTGAACACGTTTCTGAAAGTATAAAAGGTAGAATATATTAGTAATTAATATCAACATTGAGAAATGTTTTCTTAAAAGAAAAACGTAAAAAAAAAAAGAGTTACCCTGCATGGGGATTGAACCCACAACGGAAGCGAACGTTCAACATTACTGAGGCAGCTGAAAGTAAATCATTAGAAAAGGTATTAATAACACACCACTAATCTTGCGCATGCGCAGATAGAAGTGCAGACGCTCTCTACAGAGTCCTTTGTTATTGACCCTGAGATTTTAAGGTATTTTTATAGGTACCCTCGGTACTTCACTAGACCATCTTTAGTATCTCTCGTAATTTTTTCCTATTTTTTTTTTCTGCTAGCCGCAGCTAGCCCCATCAGAGAGTTTCACGCTTTAATTCAGAAGGGATTGGTCCTGAAGGAGAGCTTTGGATCAGGTTTGATGGTTCATTTGATTTCCAATAAATTAATTTTATTAATCTTAGATAGCCTGGGGTCATTATGAGCTTATATCATAACCATTTCATTAGATAGGATAGAGCAGTGTGCTCGACATCACAAGACTGTGGGCATGTTACCAGGACAAAGTTATGTGATCTGTCTAGGGGTTTCTCTAGACTGATATATATACATAATGGATTCTATTGATATGAATTTTTACAATGTAAAAGATAAATACGCTATATAATGTAGGGAGGGTATCAAGGATGGTAAAGGTGGGTAGGTGATAATTAGAAGCTCGGGATAATCTGGGGATAAAACGAGTGTGGCCTGAGCCAAAGTTGCTTAAAGACCTCACATAAAATTTAATTTAATTCAAACGAGTTTTTCAGGGTAATAATAACATTATTATGTACCATATTAGTTTTTATCTAATTGACACAAGTAAAGCTATTTATAGCTATAAACTTGAAAAACATCTTGACATACTTTTATATAATTGAAGTATGCAAAGCTCTGCTTACAGGTGTAAACTTGTAAAGTTATATTTCTAAGGCTTATACTTAAATACGAACAAAATGTTGTAAAAATATTTTTGTCTAGATTAGTCGATATTGAGTTAGCTTTCAATTCAAAATAAAAAATAGCAGTACCATCTCTGATCCATTTTGTTAACCTTGTGTTCGAGCAAATAGCAACATGAGAATGTTGAAAGTAGTCCAAAACAGGTAGCAATATTACAAAGGCAGATTATAGCGTATTCCAAGATAACATAAAAAAAAAAATGGTAACCACGTAAATCCAGAAGGGGGTCCTTGCATCGCCATCATGTTGGTGTCCTTGAACTTCTCTGTATTTATAGATATATTTATTTTGATTTACAAAACATATAGGGACTATTTACTAAAGGGCATTTTAACATAGAATATACAATGTCAAAGTGAGAATGTTTTTAAGCCATACAAAAACAAAAGCATATTCAGGATAATTTACTTTACCTAAAATTTCATAAATGTTTTTTTCGAGCGAGACTCGGTCAAGTTGTGACCCGGTTTCGATCCGATGACCCGGAGATCAAAGCAAAGATTTATATATTGAGTGGCTGGAATAAGAGCACATGCCACATCCCAATGAAAACTGACATTTTACGTCAAACAGACTGCTTTTGCCATCTTGTGTCTCTTTCTGTAATGATTGTGCCTGTGGAAGGTGCCATTTTTGTACTATAATGAATCGTTGAATACGATTCCCAAAGAAGACACCTGTTGCTAGTTTCAAATAGGCACATGCCACATTGCCACAAGTGTTAGTGAAGTCAAGTCAGGGATATTAAGGGTGAGCACAGTCACTACGAGATGAGACAAACTGAAGTAAAAAGTCAGTTCTTATTGGGATGTGTCTTTTCCCACTTAGACCCTTAAATGTTCTGCGATATTTAACCAGGGCCTAAAATTGAAAGGAGTACTCCACACTTTGTGGAACTGTAGGAAAGGAGTGTGGAACTGTAATTCTTAAAGTGTGGAGTGGTATTAATGTGAGTACCTTACTTTTCTCGGATTATGCATTTAAACGCGTTTAGTGTGTCAAACTAAGTCTTACTGATTCAATACATTCATTATGCAATGGGTTACTCAGTTCCATATAACTGCCAGTATATGATATTAAGCCAGAGTTAATACGTATAGGTGTCTCCTAGATGGCAGGGAAAACCATTGCCAATTTTGAGGTGAAGGAACTTTTTAACTATATTTAGTTTTCAAATGTTTTCGGTTGCATTCATATAGTTTTAAAATATGCAACTAACTGCACGTTTATCTGTTGTTTCAATAGGACATTACACTTTTCCGATATAATGAAATGTGTTGTTTCGTAGATAAAAATTACACGACCCTTTGAATCCGTTATAGAAATATGTACTACCAGAGATAACATACATCAATAACCGCCAAAAATTTAGCCGACTCACCGTAGACTCTCAACAACCAATCATAACCGAGGAAAAATTATCCTGGGAAATATATCCCAGGAAATATTTTAGCCCAACCCCTGCTGTTATGAAATGGCTGGCCAGAAAGGAAAGGCGTTTTGAAGTTGGTAGGAAGTCAATGGAACAGCCCTGGTATAACGGTGTATTTGCCTCGGCAGAAAACAGGCTGAGACAGCGTGATGATCACGGAAAAATGACAGTGAAATTCTTATGTAAGAAAAAGTGACTTTTTTCTTCCAGTGTGACTATTTTTCTTACCGGTTTGTTTCCTGTATTTTATGGTTTAATACAATACAATTAAATATGTATCCTAATGTGCCTTTAATTTTGTTTGCTCTGAATGCCAAAATTTTCCTACATAATAATAATAACAATAATAATAATATTTTTTTGATCGCAGGTAAACATGATGCACTGGACAGAACACTGATTATATGTCAAAACAAATGCTGACTAAACTAGTTTTTCTACACTATATAAAATTTTTACCAGTGTGGAGCTGTGATTTCGTTGAATTTTAGGCCCTGTATTTAACATACTGTGTACTGATGTTTTCTTTAAGTAATACAATTTCATATTCTGCGTAAACAATAAACTGTTTGTGTTTGGAATGCATTAATTTTGTTTTGATAAACCATGCAATAATAGTACTTTTTAATTGCATGGTACTTTTTAATACCTTAATGTAGCTAGGATTTGAATGTAGTTCAGAAGGAGCTTCTACGTGCTGGCAATATTATAGATATAAAGATTTAACATAATATTTTACCAGAATAAAACATTCCATGAAAATGCTTTTCCTGCAAAGACAATATTTTGTGGCATGCCCTTATTAAATTCTTTCTTTATTATACACTGTTGAATTTGAATTTATTTTAAGGCCTTTAGGCAACTTTGGCTCAGAACGGATGGATGATGATGGGATGAATTGGTGGAATGAAGAAAGTGGGAGGAAACGGGAGAACCACGAGAAAGCCTACGCACACGGTATTCGTCCACCACAAAGCCCACATGATATTAGCAGGGAGCGATCCGACAACCCCTAGCACCAGAGGTGAGCGCTCTACCAATTGAACTACCGCGGCCCCAGGAAGGGACTTAAGCTGATCTGTCACTGGCTTCAGGGAATCCAAGATTCGAAAAAAGTTTGGGAACCACTTTGCTATGGTCAATATTGGAAAACCATAATCCCACAGTAGCTAAGAACAAGAAAAACTAAAAGAAAGCTAACAGCCTGAACTGTTACAAATTTTCGTTCAGTTCCCTGGAGAAACAAAATCAGGAAATCATTTGAATGGAACGTGACTAACAAAACTCAGAAACCAATACTGAAAAACTAAAGAATACCTAGAAGAAATGTTCTCTGCTATTATGTAGGTTCACAATCTGAATCTCAATAATAGTCGCAATGTGAACCTGAGTGATAGTAGATAAATTGTTTAAGTATTCTTTGCTTGAATATTTTTGGAAATTGAAGGCTTTCTGAGTTTTGTTAATCACGTTAAATTCAACCAGTTTCCTGGCCTTTTCCAGGCAACTGGACGAAACTTTTTAACAGTGTGAACGGGCTAGGGCTTACCAAACAGCTTTGTTCGTTCAATGAAGCGTTACGCGGTCTGTGTGACGCATTCCGTCGCCATTTCTCTGGATATAGACCATAGTCGGCTACTTTTTTTAATTTAAGAAACTACTTAATTGTCTTTAAGATTCTAGATCAACACCGAAATTGACTATCCGCACTGGATATTGAACCCGGGCCCGCTGACACTGGCATTGAGAGCACAAGCCACTTGGCCATCGTAAGGAAGTAAATCTCAAAGAGAAAATGGTGCAAATTATTTAATTTCCTTTCTACACTTAAAAGATATCTGAAAAAGTAAAGATATCCCAAAAATGTTATATGAAATTCGATGACCAATCCCAGCTAACAACAATTGATTAATGAATTCAAAGATTTTGAATATTGGCCTTTGCTCAATGTCACTTCTCACAATAAAATAGGGTCATTTGTGGGATTCCCGACAGTCGAGAATTCCGACATTTCTAAAGTGGCAACACTGCAGATTGTACAATATTCAGCTCGTGAGGTAAACAATGTTCGAGGAAGAGTCATAGTGTACTGAATCTCTGCGTTGATTTATGAGTTCGTGTGTTGTATTTGTGAAGGACCAGAATCATATTTGTAAAGTAAGCTGTCTAGAAAACATAACTAAAATGATCGTGTTCTAAAATAGAAGTTTCAAGTCTTAAGGTTTTATGAACAAGTGTTGATCATGGAATTCGATGTCTTTGCACATTATCAAAGAGTAAAGCCTTGTGTGTGCACACACGTAGTTTCATTTCCTTTAGTCAATGGCACTGACTCCAAGAATTATATATATTTCTAATACCAGACGATTTTGGGGCAATACCGACATTATGTTGTGGAGTAATTCCGACACCTTCAACAATAGTATATTTATATACTTTCATCTCAAAAATCTATCCGTGTACATTACAAGGATGTCTCTCTTTATTTTCCGATCAAACATTGTTCGTAACTACTCCTGAAAGACCTTGAAAGGCTAGAAACAAAGAGACCTTCGGCTTTTGATGCGTTAAGAAATAGATAGTGTCATCTAGTTGGGTGTGACGGGCTAATGCCAGATACTACAATGTCCACTAATAACTCTAGTTCATGATGATAGCACCCAACATAGAATCTCTAGATGAAAACTACACCGTCAGAGGAATTAATCACAATCGTCTGTGAAGGAAGTACTTTCCAACTAGTTCCGGGGTCTGATCCCACCATCCATTCGTAAGCATCCCACTTCAATACCGTCCAACTATTGAAGGGTAAAAGGGCTTACGAATGGGTGCTGATTTGATCAGTTCAGTTCGTAGCTCAGAATCGTATTTATGTGACACAAGTGGTAAATCTCAGTCGCTGATAGCATCTTACTTGCTAGTTTAATATAGGACTAGGAAGTGGTAAATAAAATATATAGAAATTCCCTTTTCAATTAACATTGGAATGTTTCAGACGGTTAATTCTAAGTTTCCGGCTATTATTACCAAGTATGGTGCTAGTAAGGATATGACAAAAACATAAAATCAATGTTCAAATAATTTGTTTAAAACCATTAATAAATCAGTTAAATTTCAACCAGAGATCAACAGCCATGACGTTTAACGATCGAAGAGAATATTGTATCACTTACTTGTTAACTAAGATCGCTTGTCTACCCAACTCGAAGTCAATCTGGGCCGACTGCTCGTTCTCTCAACACGGGATTTCGACTAACTTTCCAGATTACCCGAACCAGCTCGTCACCTTCTTTGTGACTACGTCATTCCTAGGAAATTTCCCTTTCTTTCCACAAGTCATGCCCACATCACAGTTTTCGAGTTGCGAAACCAAGCGAACTCTAGGTCGATCACTCTTAAACGTCATATCTCCTGATCTCTTTCTTCCGCGTTTCGGCGACAGACGTGTAAGTCGTTCACCGAAGATTTAGCTGTCTGAAGCATTCCTACAATTCCGTATATATTTTCATAAATGTTTCCCGTACACCAATAGTTAAATGTTTTTGATTTGTACATTCATAAGTAATAATTATTAATTTCTTTTTGTCATATCACAATAGAGTGAGCCTTTCGGGTGAGTTGCAACTGCAAAAGTGTCTCACTTTCTCCGATACATGTTGCAGGACATAAGAAGAGTATAAAAAGCTAGGATTTGGCGTGGGAAATCACACTTGGCCAATGGATTCTGTTAGGCCTAACGAAGAGAATAACATCTCCTCGCATGGCATGGCTGCCTGCATAACTTATACAACAAAAATGTCACTCAGGAAGAAATTCGTACCATCAGATCAGAGTTGAGTGCTGTTTAGTTTTTCCTTACGCAGCAGATAGAAGAAAGCTAAAATAGCTCTGTGCACCAACAAAGATCGTGAAACATAATCTATTTATGCTTAACGCACGTGATTTCAATGATTACTCTGATAGAAATCAACATTATTAACAATAGCCTCATTTTTCTATTGATAATTTGTATTGACACAACCATAGCTTTTTAAGCAAATTTAAGAAGCTGTATTTCATATAGGGGTTTGAATAACACAATTAAACTTTCAGGGGTTTTAGAATATACACAAAGGAACTCCTATGCCAAATTTTGTTAATATACTCCCTCTCTCTTTTGACTTACAACCCCCCAAATTTTGACAAATGTAAGGTGTTTTTTTTTTCAATTGAAGTCTCGATATAAAGAAAAAGAAATGACACAGGATTTTTTTTGGTCTTTGCGGTGACAATAGTGGAACAAAGTAAATGGCTTATTATTTCTTTCCATTCAATCAGAAAAAAATATAAAAGTGAGACTTTCACCTATATTTTAAAAATAACTGCTTAAACCACGCTGTCCGATAACCGTTTTGAGGCTAGAGCTTAAAGACATAGCTTTAAATATTCACTGTTTTTGAATTTTTCAAATATCTCAACTGGATTGCGAAATAATTGTGTGTGTAACTTAATAATTCGCTTTTTTTTTTTTTTTTTGCAGAATCTCATTTTTGAACACCCTGTATCCTGTACTGTGAACAATGACAATTTCTCAAAAACTGTTTTCAACTTCGCTTGTATATGGCATTCAATGTACCAAATATGAAGGAAATAAAAAATAGTGGAACGAGCACCACATGTCGACATTTTGTGGAATGACCCTTTCACATTTTACTCTCTTTAAAATCATTTCATTTTAGATAATCTATCAGATGATATTTCCACATACAATATCAATTCGTCCTTAAGTGTTACTCAGTGTACAGTGATAATTGTCTAATGTTTACATGTGTTTACGTGTGTGTCGGGATTGCTTCAATAAAGTGTCGGAATTCCCCATGTAGTGGGGCAATCCCGACACTTCTCACTAGTTTTCTTTAAACGCAGTCAGTTACCAGAATATTCAGATGTGAAGAGTGAAATGAGACAACAGGCTTTATGACGACGTGCAGAATCTAATCTCAATGCTTCATACGTTTCCTAAGATACGAGAAATGCTTAGCGTATCGGGAATCCCCCAAATGACCACAATTTTGTCCGAAGGTCTTGGAGAGAATATGTGATAGTTGATAAAACATACATTTGTGGATCGTATTCTCAACTATCACATATAATTAGCATGTTTTTTCATACACATATTTTAAGACATTCTAATCTACGATGTCCTTTACGGGCTATCCAATCTTGCCTCCACTCATACGCTTCTGACATACTTGGTCACAAAGTCTAAATGTAAAAAATGGCTTAACTTTATTATCACTATAACAGGAACCGAAAATAAAAATTTATGTACCCGTAACCGATTTTATGAACGTAATGATCAAAGTTGGAAACACTGATTATGAAGTCTTTTTTTTTAAATAAAAAAAGATACGAGACAAGAGAGGCAAATAGGAAATGCAAATGCCTCATCTCCTCTCCCCTCCCCAAATCCTTCTCCAATTTGAAACACTATTTTGAATGTAATAATGAAAAGTTTTTGGCGTGGGGAAAAAATACACAAAAGGTGGGAGGAAAGGGTACATCGGCCGGCAAAACAATTTCCAGTACACTTTTTTTTTCCCCTGTACTACTATTATTATTATTTTTAACCCTTATGCTTCCTTTTTTTCCATACCTGTCCAACCTTTTCCATTCTCTCTCTCTCTCTCTCTCTCTCTCTCTCTCTCTCTCTCTCTTTTTTTTTTTTTTAAGTTTTGTATTTGAATATGCGCGCATCTGCATATTCCTGGATCTGAATATCTAAGTATGCATGTACGTACGTATTCCTGTGTGGCCCCCCCTATACATATATATAAATACCTCCCATCCTTTTAGCAAGGATGACGCGCGTCTTCCTATATAACACCAGAACGAATTGAAGAGGAAATTTCCGTGGAGTTTATTTCATTACCTGTCACACTCTTAAAAAGAAAGAAAAAAAATCCCCTTCTTTGCTAGCACTTTTAGACCATCGTTCATTCCGATGCATGCTTTGTGTGTTTATGTGTTCCGGCTTTGGGAATATGGCCTATTCAATATTGGTGCTTAACCGTTCGTGCATAAATCTGTATATATTTATTTTTTTCTTGACAATGTTTTTATCACCTTACTTCTTCCCACAGCCTTGCTAAGCATGTTTAACGAAATTTGTTATATCTTTCGCCTCCAAGGTACCATTTCCTATTTGAAAGCCAGTGGCCCAGGCGTTAGAGCGCTCGCTTTCTGTCCGCGTGGTCACGGGTTCAAATTCCGGCGGGGTTCATTGAATGGAGTGGTTCGGAACACACTTTACCAAGAAAACTGTAGGTCTCGTCCTTAGAAGCTCTTCAGATTGTTTAGAACGTTAAAAACTATTAACTTCACTTCTTGAAAGCCAATACACACACTAATGGTTTTCAAGGTATATAGCAAGAAAAATTCATGCAAAAAATTTAGTGTCCTGTGTGGACGCACGGCCACCCCACAAAAAAAAAGTGGCTAGCTTCCGCCGATCAGACATGATTACAGAAAAAAAAATGACGATGTTATAAAAGAACCGTAGCATGAAATGGCTAACTTTTATAATCTCAAAAATATTTCTTCATTTCGACAGTGCAAAATCGACTTACAACATGTTAGGGGGGCTCAAGATCGTGCTAAAGGGGGATCATCCCCCCTGTCCCCGTCTGGTTAAGAACCTGCCTGTGGGTGAATGATAACGTAATGGTTTAGAATTTGAATTTAATTATGAAGGCCTTTAGACAACTTTGGCTCAGGCAGGATGGATGATGATGAGAGAATTGGTGAAATAAGGAAAGCGGGAGGTAACGGGAAAGCCACGTACACGGTGTTTGCCCACCACAAAGTCCGCATGGCATGACCAGGGATCGAACCGAGTACCCCCAAGCATCAGAGGTGAGCGATTTACCAATGAGCCACCTCGGCCCGGTAAAGTTTTGGTATTGGTGTCAAGGTATATTTATTCGTTCATCCTTCCCTAATAACATGCATTTTCTAGTTGATTGCGCCGACCTTATAATGGTTGGACTAAAGCGTTAGACCGTTGCCATGATTGCAGGTTCGGATCACATGCGAAATGTATATATGTGAAATTTTAATTAAAGCATTTGCCTTTGCTTAATCGAGACAAGCTGCAGTTATTAATTGATGAAATTGTACATGCAAAATAAGGTTTATCAAAGTTTTTATACCCTTGATGGTTCTTTTTTATGTATTTTGAACTGAAAGACCAACTGTTCTGATGTTGTTCACAAGTAAATAAAAATGTACAGTACATTATCTTGACAATTATTTAAAACCCTTTCTGAAACATCGTTAATTTAGTACGGCCATACTGCGTCTTACATCATCAGTCGGTCTTATTATTAACCAAATTACTCAAAATTTAGAGAAAGAAACGATTACGTATAGCGGCCCTTGCCCTAATTAAACTACATGAAGACACAAGATGGCGGCACTTGCGTCGTTCATATGATAACTTGAAAGTCTGTTTTCACTATTAACACGAGTATATTACGTTTAAACAAGAATTCACATCAATTTACCGCATTAAGCAAAATGATTAGATGATTCCATTAAATTAACTGTTCTTGTTAATTTACAAGATTTTAATTCAATATTCATATATATTTAAAAACTTTTATGTGCTAATAGCAGTATCAACTGTTCGAAAATTGAGTTTGATATTATGATTAGGGAGGGATGTGTGTGTATTGCTAGATTTTTAGATCCTCTTTACAGTTCTCGTTAACTCATTAAAGTCCATGTAAAGCCAAGATCCCGACAAGAGATGGCAGCACTATCTCCGTATATGTATAATGTATTTTTACCGTTGCAGGAAATTTCAGTGCTGCTCCTGCAAATTCAAACCTAGAGGGTTCAAACTTTCAGGGAAGAAAATTCATAACTAATTCAAGAGTTCTATCCGTGCCGATTTTTTATTTTCTTTCTTGTTCATTGTTGAAATCGTTTCATTGTTGTTGTGCCTCTTTCAACAATGAACAAGAAAGAAAATGAAAAATCGGCACGGATAGAGAACTCTTGAATTGGTTATGAATTTTTTCCCTGAAAGTTTGAACCCTCTAGGTTTGAATTTGTAGGAGCAGCATTGAAATTTCCTACAACGGTAAAAAATACATTAGACATATGCGGTGATAGTAATGCCATCTCTTGTCGGAGATCTTGGCTTTACATTGCCCTTAAAAAAATACTTTTTAAAATTTAACATTATTGTATTATAATCTCTAATAAAATCAAAACACGTAGCCCTTATTAATGATTTTCTTCGCTATAGTGATACATTTCCTCATCTTGATGTTAACTCCGGAGACCTGTCCGACCACCCACTAGGAACTGTCAGCATTGTATATGGTTACAAGTATTTTTTTTTCTCTCGCCTATCCACTAGATCATCTTCATACGTGAAGACACGTTTGAAGTTCACCCTTTGATGATCTTACTACTAAAGTGTCACTTTAATATATTTTAACAGAAAAGCAAAAGACAAACACGAATTGAATTCGTAATTAGTATTATGACGTACAAATAAATATCTACACAAAACAAACAGGACGTACGAACAGATATTAGTGGATGTGTTCTGCAGTTACTTTTTCACCATTCTAACACCGAGCAGCCGTAGCTCATTTGCTAAAGCGATGACTGCGCATTCGGAAAGTAATGGGTTCGACTCCACCAGCATTGTCTTCACAGGTTTTTCCTCAGTCACACCAGACAAATGCATGGCACCTTTCTAACTATGCTCTGGCCGCTTTTAGCCCACATCCTTGCCTATTCGATCCTGAGCCAAAGACGCTTAAAGGTCATAAATAACACTTTAACTCACCATTTTGAAGATACTGATAATTGGTATTCTGCCCGTGAAAGCAGATTTATAGTCTATATATCCCGGAACAAGGTGAACTGATCGTTACTTGCCATTGCCTACCATGAGACAATGCCGTATCTAAATGGGGCAAGTGCTCCGGGGGCGGCAAACAGCTAAAAATAAAAAAATAAAAGCTCCTAAAAATGAAGCAAAATTACCAATTAAATTGAAATTGACCTAAACGTGTTCAAAATATTACTTGTCCCCCCCCCCATACGAAAACTTCTAGATCCGGCACTGCCATGAGATATCGATAACGTCCCAGTGACAAGATCAACAGTTCAAGATGAATTCAGAATGACTACATTCAATGCGTTCCCACCGAGTATCAAACTCGAACCCAGTAATAATAAGATAAGTTTGTTGTTGAAATCTTAAACAATGTATTATGTGTTATTATTTTTTGTGGTATCTAGAACAAACAATGTGTCGTCGGTGGATGATGGATTTAATGATCCAATTCGTAATAACTTCCTGAACGAACTGGTAAGCTTCTAACGACGGGACCTGCGTCACACAGTTTTTCGAACCACTCAGTTCAATAAACACCCACGGGACTTAAACCCGTGTCTACGTGTAAAGAACCGGAGCGTGCTAACTTCTAGTTGGAGATCACCGGTGGGTAAGCGGTAACGCTCACAACCCTTTAATCACGGGAGTCTCGAGTCCGATCCCTGGTGGAGACGCAAATGGTTCAGAGCCAATATTAAACTGTAGGTCCCGATCCTTATGACTTATATTCATCCGATAGAAAGCAATATCAAGCCATCATCGGTTTACCATAGACCTGTTTTCAGGCAAAACGCCCATCGACATCATTTTAACAACAATAATAAAAGAAGTAATGTTTAAATATTTTGATGCTGACCGCCATAACATTAAACAACTTCGTAAGATGATACTCCACAGTAAGTGAGGTCTTCTATGCTGGGTAGAAGGGATGGAAACACTTGTATACGAGTCAGGAAATAAAAACCATAGCTATGCAAACAGCACAGGGGTAAAAGGAGAAAGGGATGATTTTTCATTCCTTTCTTACTTCCACAGGTCCCTTAGAAAAAAAAGGTCTTCTCCCATTCTGAGTTACGTTGTCTGATCGCTGAGTCTTCTCTCCATATCTCTCAATGTGTGAGTGTGTGAGTGTCTCCAATTGTGTACAATATATCACTCTTTCTAAGCACCGGCACTCCAAAAGTTTTTGGGGAAACGCATTTCTGCACAATGAATTTATTCCAGAAGTATCAACCCAGAAGGAAGGACACGATTGATGAGAACAATGATATTATATACATGTATAGAAGGACCCATCAATACACCGAGGACACGGAATGACTGTCAGTACTTCTTTCAGTGTTCTCCAGGAGAAGAGTGTACCTTTTATTTCTAGTCTCTGGTACTACTGATTGGGGCGGAGAGCTAACACCTCAAAAATCCTGCAGTTCCACTTAAGCGAACTATTTTGCCTATGAAAAGAAGCTCCTATATTTCTTTTCACCTCTTCCCGCCTCCCCCCTCCCTCTCTCTCACACACACACGAAAGCAGTTGTACGTATTTTTTTTTCTCTTGTATATTTCCTCTTCTGTAGCCTGTAGGCCTTAAGACTTTTAACAGCTTCTCGTGATGTGATTTCAATGATATGATTATTTAACGTACCGATCTGACAGCGTAGCTGAAATTTTGTCTCCCGTACTGACTACTCCATCACGTTTCCGTAACAAATCACCAGATACGAGGAATTCGTTTCTTTTTTTTTTCCTTTTAGTAAAAAAAAAAATGAAATCAAGTTATTTAGTGCTTGTTTCTTCACACGCACTGTACAACTTGTTTACTGCATTGAATTGACAATATATGTCATTAAATGTAATCTAAAGATAATTCTATTTATTTTCCTAACTATTCGAGTTATACAGGGTGGTTGCAAACCTTTTTTTTTAAATTATTTTTATTTCTTAAAATGAAATTTTATGGTTGAGCGCTATGGTGGTGGATCCACACCTGAGAAAACAAGGTTACAAATTACAAAGATCAAGCTTTTCAGGGTTGGTGTCAAACAAAGTTGATTTTTTAATTTTTCGCCCAAATGACTTTTATCAGAAACTTGACCTGATAACTTGAACTTTCTAGCTTCCGCTGGTAATCTCTACTATTCACTTAGTATTTGTTGACTTTCCATAAGAATTACATACCAATCACATGAGAACAACAATCATATACCAATCTTTTAAATTTTTATTTAATTTTTAAGGTCTTTAGGCAACTTTGGCGCAGACCAGATGGATGATGGTGGAATGAAGCAAGTTTGAGGAAATGGTAGAACCTCTAAAAACCAACGCATACGGTGTTTGTCCACCACAAAGCTCAAATGGAACGAGCATGGATTGAATCGACAGCTCCAAGTGCCAGAGGTAAGAGCTCTACCAATGAGCTACGTAGCTCCCAAACACTGTTAGATATATATCTACCTGAGCTCTGAAATTAGTGCTCCCAACTTAACGTTGTCCTCAATACTGAAGACTCTATCATTTATAGCTTCTGTTAAAAACACACTTTTTGTACATCTTTCACACACACAACTACGGCCATCTATCTGGCTTAACACGTATTACAATAAATACAGCGAATACTTCATATTGGGTTCCTGTATGTTTGGGGTTACCTATAACAAATGCGACAGGAAAAAAACTGTTCTCGTATGATCAGATTAGTACAAACTTTCCTATCAAAACTCAACAAATTACTAAATTAAAGGATAGATGGCAGTGGTGTCACTTCCCCATTTTTTTTAGACAAAATGAAACACAAGCAAACTGAAAAAACAATATCGTTTTAAAAAAATGAAATAAATAAACAAGGAATGTCCTGAAAGAGTTTTTATTAGTAATGCGTCAGAGTAACACGTTATGAAAATCTTGAAACAAGGCATTATAAGATAGCTCCAAATTTCAGAACTATTTTAGAACATATAATGATGTCTTCTTCCTAAGAGTCTGAAATATATATAAGAGTTATATATATATATATATATATATAACTTTACTAACTGGAAACTACGGATCCTTCCTTGGCTACATTTTTGCGCAGTAACACATTTTTTTCTTTCAACACTTGTTTTTTTCTTCTTAAAATTCAGTATTGTGTGCGTCCAAATCCTTGCCTTATAGGGCCCCATCCTCTGTGTTTTATCAGATTTCTCATGTGTTCCAGTACCCTTTGGACGTTCTGGAGTGTTGTCTGTTTTGCCATGCGACCTCGAGATGACTGATCGGTTGGATCACTGTTGCAAACCAGATCACTAACCATTAAATGCCAAGAAATAGAAGACGGAGAATTCATTCCAAGGAAACGATTCTGATTCAATTATCATCTTGACATAATTAAACATTTTGTTAATACTCCACAGATGGTGCAAGAATCTCGATTTCTCTATCGGAGAAAGTTGGACCACTGTTGCATGGATCTCTTTAATTTAACTAAAGCTGAAACTGTGAAAATACGAGGCAAATTGAGATTTGGTGCAAACTAAGCAACAGAAAACAAATAATCAGGACAGCTGTACAAGAACATGTTAACAAACACTGAAAAAAGTGTTAAATACTACGAATTATACAAGACCCGTGTGAAATACAAAAAAACTATTCTTAGTGATTTAATTTTATGTGAATACATACACCTTAAGATAAAATTGTATCATCACAAAATCATACAGAACGCATAAAATACGACTAAATTCATAAGCAAATTCAGAGATACGATCGGCAAGAACTAATTAAATCCATATCTAAATTCTTCTTGATAAAAGATTCAAGAAAGTTACACAAATATAGTAAGTAAGTTAACATTAACTTTCCAAAAAAAAATCTATAATAAAGATATTTTCTTGAAAATAATTATCATCTCTTAACACATTAAAAGGATGCATTGGATTTTTGATTACAGATAAAGTATAAAAACACAAATTGTCCATTTATATTTAAATGACGTGTAAGAGGTCTAGCCATTGGTTGTGATCGTCGAGACCATACAGAGTGCTTGCTGTACCGCCAATATATTATTTAACATACAGTGATGTTCTAAAATTTCTATTTATACAGGTGAGTTGCGATAAGTCTGGTGAAATTGTAATCTTCTATTTTCCTTTGTGCTAGGGATTATGTGAGGAATATCACTTTGATTATTTCTAGCTATAATCGCAAAATAAAATACTTATCTTTATGGAAAGTTTATTTATAAAGTGAATATTTATTACTCGTTATACCGCTTGAAACTGGTTATCAACAGATTTATGTAGAATTATCTCCTACATAGATAATTCTATACAACTGGACAATTGAATAATCTGTGTTGAAAAATAATTTTACATAAAATGTGCTGACAACCTGTTTCAATTGGTAGAATATGAAATGTCCACTTTGTAAATAAACTTGTCATAGGGATAAGTATCTTATTTTATGTATAGCTAGAAATAAGCAAGTTACTATCCTTTACATAATCCCTAAAACAAAGGAAAATAGAAGATTACAGTTTCATCATATCGCAACTCACCTGAAAATTGAAACATTAGAACATCACTGTATATTAAATAATATATGGGCGGTCCAGCACTTTGTATGGTTTCGCCCATCAGAACCATTGTATGTAAAAAATATAAAGATTTGAGTTCATTATTGATTCATGGAGATAATCCTTGCGTCTGTATAATGTAGATGCATCTGTTTGTCTGCAAGCATACATATACACGTATGATCAAGGTGCATGCACAGAAACAGTACACGAGTGTGTACGAGAGAGTGGTGGAGGGAGGGAGATGTGTTATGCGCAGAAACGCTGTTTGCGCACGATGACAAAATGGCTGATCTCGTGAAAAAAAGAAAAGAAAAGAAAAACAATAAGCGCATGCTCAGCGTTGCTGAAAACATCGATGGGAAAACGATTCACTTCGCCAGCATCAACGGAGAAAGAATCTCTTGGATTCATTCTCCTGTTTTCCATCCGACACATCAGTGGGTTTTGGAAATGTAGTTAACTGCGGAAAAAAGGAAATTGTTTAATACTATAATTCACCTTACTTTGCATTATAATTTCGTGGGGGAAAGTGAGAAAAATTTTACATTTTTTTCTGTTAATTTATAACGGTACACTTTGAATAATATAGATGGCGCAGAGAGCAAAGCTACTTAATACAACCAGGAATAGACTTTAAGTGAGATCGAAAATAATATTTTCCTATTATATTAATTATTTCTTGAATTGTTTCTTAGGTTAGGATTATACCTTATACACAAATTGCAGTGTACTTGAGTTGAATAGTCTTAAAATTGATATTAGTTAACTAAACGCGAAGCTTTAAGCATTAAAAAAATATGTTGACTTTGTGTATACTGTAATTTCATTCCAAAATGGTGAGTTTGGGACTTTTTCCATACATATTGTGTAGTAATATGAGTTTTAGGAACAACAAATTGATTTTACTTAATATACTATATTATCTTAACATAATGCTTCTATTTAGTGATTTTTTATTTAGAAATAATATGAAATAAATTCGTACTTTACAAGAAACTTCAATATCAAGTTTAGATCAGCTATACTAATATAATCATTGTATTTAATTTTTAAATTATATATTCAAATAAATCACGAATTACGAATTCAAATAAATCAGCATTTAAATTGTTTGCACGCTAAACAGAAAATTACACAAAATGTGTAAAATGATTCCTTTGCCAAATACCCAGAAGCATGTACGCCAAATCTGAAAAGAAAAAGAAAATTATTCAGATTAATTTGTTTTATTTTTAATAATAATAATAAGAAATATTCCAATACAGATAATATGAGTTGCCATTTACACATTGAATATTACTACAAAACAAAGCGACTTCTAAGCATATAAACAGTTCTTCAATCTAAGGAAAAGTTGCCAAATGTCAGAACACTTTATAATATACTCTAATAAATCAATCTTAAAATATGTTTGTCTTCTCTGTCAGTCATGTCTGTATGTCACATTGTTGAACCAATATGTATCAAACCAAAATAAGAAAAGATTATTGGAAAAATAATCCTAAAATTGTATAATTTTGAAAAGACTACATTTGTTTAAGAAATAATTTTTTTTTAATAAATGTGTTCTAAGCGTCAAATAATTATAAACTTTCTTTGAAGTTAGTAATTTTAAAACAAGAAACAAAGTTATTATATTGAATCAATTTATAACATAATTTTTTAAATATTTGGATAATTTCTTCTAAAAATATATTTTGATTTCTTTTATATATAAGTTTATATATATATAGAATGAAGTTATGACATTTTGGGGTTAGTATTCTAAGAGAAACCGACCATATTTGTAAAATATAATTTTAAAACAGTGTAAGTTTTTTCTTAACATTTTTAGACCTCGGGGTGGCCGAGAGCGTATTCGCTTTCTATGTATGTTGTCATGAGTTCAATTCCTATCGGAGGCCTTTGAACGAAGTGGTTCGGGGGGGGGGCCTCTTTATTAGAAACTGTAGGTCTGGTCCTTAGAAGTTTGCCAGCTCGTTTAGAATGTTAATAACAATTTAAGTAATTCAACATTTTTAAAAACGGTTATGAATATTTACTTCCTACTAGGGAAATTTTCCATGTACTCCTTATTTTAACAAAGAAATATTGTTGACTGTACCTCACCTTCGTATACTATTAATGTAACAATAAAGTATGCAACCTACACCTCAGCTCTATATTTGGTCATATATGAAAAATGGCGTGGGTCACCTACACATGGACGAACTAATTTTCATAAGAAATATACATGTCTGGCATGTGTTGCCTTTCTGTGTAATTAACTCAAGTCCTAGATTCAAATCCTTGCTACTATCAGTCTGAGCTTTCTTGCTTTTATTTCTTACATTCTTTTCTTTAGTTCACAATGGTTCGTGGTGTCCTCAAATCTTGCAATGTTAATTTCATTCATTTCCCGACGTCATACAATGATGAAAATTTGCACAGCGACGTAAGTCGGGTGACAATACAATATTCTATTGTTACTTTTATATATTTCTATATATTTATATATTTTAAAAGCATGTTTTATTTGTTTAATATTATTACCCATAAATAGTAGCCTGCTACTCTGTGGCGTTTGATTCTTTGCAGAACATCTTAGAATTTGGGTTCGGAAAATAATTTAAAAAAAAACTATTTAAAGACATACTTTCCTTAAGCAATTGGTACTAAAAAGTAAAAAAATAATTTTGTTTATGCATGACTAAAAAGAAAAGCATGGGGCGCGCTCTCATATACAGTCACTTTATAAATGTTTACATTAGCGCACACATGATTTTCTTTTTAGTCATGCATAAACATTTTTTTTTACTTTTTACTACGAATTGTTTAAGAAAAGTATGTCTTTAAATAGTTTATTATTTTTCCCCTTTTCTTCAATATTTTAAGTGAATGTAGTCATGATATTCAAATAAAATAACACAAGCCAAATTCTGCTCCGATTAAGTCTTCTGTGGAAAATCTCCCCCTCCCCGCCACCAGAAAAAAAAATGAAAAATGAAATAGGAATAAATATAACAGCAGCCTGTATAGCGTCGTTACCGTAGCTGCTTTCTCTTATATATGTAACAGTAACCGTATACAAGAGAATTAGATATGTTTTTCTATGGCACAAATTTACATTCGACATGTAACATTTTCAGTATGCCATCATGTTAATGGTTTCGTACAGTCTCTTGTATACCATGAAACAGACACACATCTTGTACCTTGGAACACGTACTTTGAAGAACTGAAGAAAGATAAGGAACACAGGGCCTCAAGAAAACACAAGAACAAAAAGCAATAAATAAAGACACATGCAGGCATCTATTAGGCCTATTGATGACGCCTTGAATGTTTAAAACTATTTTTATGTTCACTTTATAATTAGTGTGTAAGTTCTTTCATAGTAATATGAAAATCCTTTGTTTTTTCATTAAGAAAAGCATACTTTTGCACTTGACAAACAGAGAACTTAAATTAATAAAAATATTTCCTAAAATACTTATTTGTGAGTTATAATGTTTTATTGTTTTGTCCTATTATAAATATCTATTTTAAGGTACAATGGAAAACATTTTGCTGGAAATTTCTAAGGAATAAAAAACACCATAAAAGAAAGAACGCAGAAGTCAAATACTGAAGTATTTTAATTCAGAAACTTTCAAAGTTTATGAACACAGACATGAAATTGGAAAAAAAAAATGTCCCTAAAACTATTTTATATAATCTGGAAAATGTTAAAAAAAAAGTGTTCCATGGTTCCTACTCTTTTTTTCTTTTCTTAAATACTTACTTTATTCTATTATGTACTTTGAGCCGTGAAAATGGCGTATAAATAATTTATTTTAAATGACTAAAAATACTATAAACAACAAAAGATAAATTTGAATTAAGTTCTATCTACTTGCATCTTTTATAATAGTACTACCATATTTTGTTTTTAAATTTTCATTGTTTATAGATTCCACTCACGCCTAATAGGTGGCGTCTGCTTGATTTACAGCAAGGAGGTATTCATTAATAACGTGTGTTCTAATTTGTTAACATTTTTAAACCTTTTTATTTTACTAAATGATCTTTAATGCCACCCGCAGGTAATTTAGTCTATCCTTGATTGAATCGTTTTCAATTTCGAACAAGTTATTATCAGTTGACCACGAGTGCATAGACGATACTAATTAGATATAAAATGACAATTCTTCTCATGATCCGATGATTTCTTTCTAGAGTTATCTCTCTGTGCCAAATGTCTGTACTTTTAATAATTTCATGGGTCTTGAAGTAGCCTATGTGAAGCAGAATTACGGGAACAGTTACTTGAAAAAGTTTATATAACGTGAGAGGAAAAAAATATCAGGCATAACATCACTAAAATAACATACGGGAAGTCAGATTCAATTTGACCTACAAATGCAATTCATATCAGTCAATGACGAATAATGTTACTGTATGTCGAGTACACAATACTTTTGTCCTTGAAAACATGCACACAAAGAAACAAAACGTGGATAACAGGGTGGAAATCGAACCAAGTTATCTTGGTTTCAGGGAGAATCATTTTACTAATATCTGCGACGCGAGGACCTGTGACTATGGAGCATTTCGTAGATCGGTCTACTGGAAATATTCAGTCACATCAGGTTAATGTCAGGATGATATTTTCAAATTACACTTTGGTTTAATTCCTTTCCATATTTTTCTCTCGTCCCGAGCTGAGTCAAAGATGACTAAAGGCCATAAATAAAAGGTTCTAATTAGCGAACATTTTATAATTTTTATAGTTGCACAGTCCTCTACTTTCTAGAAACATGTTGAAATAAAACTTGGGCCACGGTGGCTCAGTTGGTAGAGCGCTCACCTCTGGTGCTATAGGTCGTCGGATCGATCCCTGCTCATGCCATGTGAGCTATGTGGTGGACAAACACCGTGTGCGTGGGTTTCCTCCCACTTACTTCATTCCACCAATTCATCCCATCATCGTTCATACGGCCTGAGCCAAAGCTGCCTAAAGGCATTAAAATAAATTCAATTCAATTAAATTGAAATGAAACTAGAGAGAAATTGTGGAACACTCGTTTTCCAGGCTAGGGAACTGAGTTCAAACCCTATTCTATTGTCTTTTTCAACGTGTTACCACTTAGAATCTCAGTGTGAACGAAATGAATGTACATGTTTACGCCCTGCTACACGTAGTCGGGTAATGACGATATATGACTTGTATGAGGATTTCGTATCTTCAGAACATGAGAAGGAATAAAGAGGACGTCGCATACATTTAAACCAATTTTAAATACCTTATTCATAACATTAGATTTCATATGCATACTACGGACAGAAAAGGGTACTATAACCGTATCACCCCTTTATTATCTTCGCTGGTCTACCTTTAAGAATTTACAATTCATCCATTCATATTCACGTACCCTTTCTTCCTTACCTATTTCTCAAAACATCCATACAAAGTTTTTGCTTAATCATATTCTATATAGAATGTCTTTTCATTGGTATAAGGGTCAGGTATACGTATAATACGTCATGGTTATCCCTATCTATATTTCCAGATGGACAAAATTGCCCTATCATATTTCATTTAATGTGGGAAAAGAAGTGGCGGTGTTTCAGGTCTCTGTTCTACATAAGTATAGTAAGAAAAGTGACTCTGATATACACTAGAGTCCAAAAAATAAAGCAAAACGAAATAATCTTGAGAGAAACAACATATATCTTGAAATATTTGGTTGTTACACAAGGCTATATAATTATGGTATATAGAACGATACCAAAAAAGAGATATGAGGCGTCTAGAAGCCAAGAGATATAACTGACATTGCCGAATAAAAATAAAATACAAGGTAATCTTGTATATATAACCCGAAATATGTGACACAAATATGTCATATTTTGCACAAAGAATCCTTGGACCTTAATGTATCCATGTACAAAAAATATGACAATGTTGTGTCACATATTTCGGGTTATATATACAAGATTACCTTGTATTTTATTTTTATTTGGCAATGTCACTTATATCCCTTGGTTTCTACACGCCTCGTATAACGAAGTCTAATCTTATGATAGCGGCATACTGCGAACAGGTAACGTTGAAAAAGGATGTAAGTGACTAATTAAATAGGAAAAAAACGTTTGAGTTTATCTTTAATATATAACACGCCAGAAAATATTCAAATTTTGTACAAAGACAGATTAGAGCTTAATGTGTTTGTACAAAGACACATTTTGTGTCACACATACATATTTGAGAGGATAGCAGCAGACCGAGATATGTGTAAAAGGAGGAGGCCTTCATCCAGCAGTGGATAGAAAATGGCTGAATATGATGATGATATATTTGTGATATATATATAAATGATCAGTCGAACATTTTTTTTATTTTTTAACTAGCTGATTTTCCCGTTCGTTGGTGCGGGGGGAATAAAATATGTTGTCACGTCCCCAGGAACTGAACTCGAACTTAAACGGCATCGGGAGTGTTAATATTCATCTGAGCGACCCCTAAAACCATGGATTCGACTCTAATATCAGTCGTTTTCTATCGTTTTTTTTATATTTCACCTCTTCCCACCCCCACATCTTCCTAGGGTTGTTAGGGATGTATTACCTAAGATAGCCGTTGCTAATGAATTTATAGTCATGCCAAATTTGATCAGTTGAAGGTAGTCAACCCGTCGAACAACATTGTAGTGTGGGTTGCCGCGTGCTTTGCTTTTTATTGTTACTACCGCCATTGGAATTCAATGGATAATTATGGTCGATTATCTCTGAAGATAATAATTTTAGAATCAAAGTGATGTGATAACTTTCCAGTTCGGTCCAGTGTCTGATCATGTGCGAAAAATCATTCCAATCGGTCAAGCACTTTTTGCGTAATGCTCACGCAAACATACTCTCACTTTGTATAGAGATATCACTTACTTTAGTAGTTTTTTCCATGCTTTTCTTTAGTTCTCTATGGTTCGTGGTGTCCTCAAATCTTGCAACGTTAATTTAACTCATTTCCCGACGTCATAGAATGATGGAATTTTGCAAAGCGACGTAAGTCGGGTGACAATACAATATTCATTTGTTACTTTTATATATATTTTAAAGTATAGACTTCTTTATCCTAAAATAAATACTAACCAGCAATGATATGAAATTTGGCTGGTTGCAGAACCGTTAAGGATTTGGGTCAAAAAACAGCTTGAGAAAAAAATAATAATGAACCTCTCTAACGACATTCTTTTCTTAAATAATTCGTACTAAAAAGTAAAACAAAAAATTTGTTTATACATGACTAAAAAGAAAAGCATGGGGCGCGCTTTCATACAGTCACTTTATAAATTCTTCAGTTAGCGCGTCCCATGTTTTTCTTTTTAGTCATGCATAAACAAAATTATTTTATTACTTTTTAGTTTGAATTGTTTAAGAACAGAATGTCTTTAAAAAGTCTTTTTTATTATTTTTTTTAAATATAAATTTTTGTTTCTTTGCAGTTTTACTATCGCTAAGCCTACTACATAAATATATACCCTCGTATAACACAAAGGGTTTTTTTTACGTATTAATTCTCTGAAGGTCGTTTTGTTTTGCTTTACTTTTGGACCGTAGTGTTGATTGGTTTCGATAAAGGAAAATCTGCATCATTTTCACCATTACATTTTTAAGGGAAAAAAAATAGAAATTAAGTATGATAATATGCACTACTGTTTGCGCATTAATACGTCGTGTTACTTGTAAGTACTAGTAGATACACATAGGCGTAACATATACTTTGTGTTACATATGAGGACTCCAGAAAACATGGGTACATTTTCGAATTTAAAAAAAAAATGGAGGTAAATCTTTTATATGTCATCCCAAATATATGTGACATACAATTCCCATATTTTGTGCATAGACACACTAAGGTCCAAGGTGTATTTCTACAAAATATGACGATATTGTGTCACATATATTTCGGGTTATATAACAAGGTTATATCCAAATATTTTTAAATTCAAAAATAGAGTTACACGCCTTGGCTTCCGGAATCGACAAATAAGTATATTGCCATTATTAGTAAAGTGACACTTCTTTGTTGAATTTTTATTTTTATTTATGGCCTTTAGACATCTAAAGCTCAGGCCGGGATAGGGGACGGGAAAGGGTTCGGGAAGGTGTCGGCCTTGGACCTGTGCAGAAGGGGCCATTTGCGTGGTGTGACTGAGGCACAACCCTGCAAAAACCTCAGTCAGGAGACACTTCTTTGTTATTCTGCCATCTAATACAATTTTTTACAAGAAGACCACCTTACTTCTGATTCAGTCGCCTTGTCTCGTTTAGTTTCAAGACTGTCTCTAATGTTTCAGCTAAATTCAGCTTATTTAAAATTGTTAATAGAAGAGAAAATAATTAACCCATTTTCTACTAGAAAGAAATCATCTCGTTAAATAGAGAGAATAAAAAAAGCTGGACATTTTTTATATTATTATGATTTTGTCATAAAGGCAAAATATCTTATATAATAAATGCTTTATCCTTCCCATCAGAACCAGGTCAAATTATCTCATTAACAAGGTGAAAAGTTTCGCGAGCTACGTTTCCATAAGCACAATAATATCACGCTCAGAGCTAGAAAAAAAATGCACACATTTTTTTTTATCCTTCTTCTTAATCCTGGGGAACTGTGAAAGACAAATTCCATAAATATAAATGACGACTTAAGGTGATGGGTGGTAGTGATGATGGCTGTGATGGAAATGGTTGAAGCTAAAGAAAAAAAAGTACGTACCATATATGGAAAAAAATATAATACCATCGTGGGAGCCACCTAGTGTTCAAGAAGAGAAACACCTCGTATTCTTGGAGCAGTCAAGCAATATTAAGTTTTCCATTTAAATGCAACGGGAATGGTTAGAAAGACGGATCAAGGTTTCTTATGAGAAAGTTGACTGCGACGAAGATGGTGTGTAAGGGTGGGATGATGATGAAAGAAAGGCATGGGAGAACGAAGGGTAAGAGAGAAAAAACGACGAGTGAAAAAGATTGGCAAGCAGGAAAGATGGATAGGGAAGAAAGCACCCATAAAAAAGAGGTCCCAGCCGTTTTTCTTTCGCCTATACATGAAGTTAAAAAAAATAGAATAGAAAGGGAGAGTGAGGAAGAAAATATATATAAAAATCTTCCTTAAAGACTTCTGCACGAGACGTCTTGAGATTGATGCTGGGCTGCATCGTACTTCTTAATAGAAAGAGGAGAGAGAAAAAGTTATGACAAAGGAGAGAAATATATATTGAAGGGGGTTGGGGGAGGGAAAAAAGTTTAATTTTTCTTCTTCTTCTTGTATTTCGCAAAAACTATTCTAGTATCTTTCTCTCCCCGTCTCTCTCTCTCTCTCTCCTCTTCTTAGAAGCACCCTCTCTTCATGATTCATTCGCTTGTTACGATTTTGCTTTTAGAATCGAATTTTTCCCATCACGAGAACAGAACAGGGATAAGAATGTTCATATATAATAAGGAAGACACAAATATGTAATTAAATTTTGAATTATTTCAATTATATTTTATCCTTAAGAGTATACAACACTTTTCAAGCTCTGTCTCTCGATTTTCTTTTAAAAAAAACTATTAGCTTTATCGAAACAGTGAAAACTAGGAAAGAATTCTATTACTATGATATTTGTTGTATTTACAGGGAATGAACAATTCATTTTTCACAATTTTGTGAAAAGTAATCTTCCTCTATAGTCAAATAGTAATCAGTTACCATTTTATTTCGCTAGTAATTATTCACAAAATTGTGATAACTACTAATAATTCATTCGATCTAAATACAACAAAATAGTTATAGAATTCTATCATAGATGTCAGTCTTTTCGCAAAGCTAATTGCTTTCTTTCAGTACACTGAGAAAATCGACAAAAATGAGCCTGAAAGATGTTGTATGTTTTTAAAAGTAATCTAATTAATGGTGTTTTTCCTTAAACATCCACACACCTTAATTTTGATCTCTGATCTTCTTATTTTGATCGATGCGCTTGTTATATACTTGCCCTTAGTTTCACCGAATTACGTAGCAAGAATTCAGTTTCGAGAGAGTAGGCTCCAAATAGTAAATGGTTTCACAATACGTTTGTAAACTTGTCGAGTTTGTGTGTGATATATTGTAAGAAAATATTCGTTTAGTTTTGAGACTTGCAAACTATACGGATAAATTTACGGCGTTTGATATTTACAAACGAGCGCAAAAAAAAGAATGGTAAGTAAGAATATGACAAGAGCTCAGTGTTGTCAGGTGGAGGGAAATTTCCCGGAAAGCGGGAAAATCTCGACCACAAGAAAGGTAAAAATGAAATGTAACGACTCTTTGGAACCATGCATTTTTTTAAAGGCGTTTTCCGTCAAAAATGTTTTTCGATTTTCATATCTTCATGTCCATCTGACCTACTGATATTTTTAACATCATTTTAAAGCTTTTAATCACTTAAGTGGGAACAAGCACAGGCACCATAATTTTCATAATCTGGGGAACATTCTACTGTTTAATTAAATACCAAAACCTGATAAAGAACCTATTTTTCCTTAACACTATAGATCAGTCAGACTACTCTTAACACTCAATAAACTTTTATAGCTCTAAATTGGTTAACAGGACAAGCACAGAATCTCACCTTAAAAAAAAAAATTGGCTCCACACTCAGTACTACACATAATTACAGCCAATAAAATATATCAGGATTTCTAGTTCATTAATGTTAATCAATATTGTGAGAATATTTATGGACATAGCACAAGCTTTTGATCGTGTATCGCACTAACAACTCTTAACAAAACTCCATCTACAATTTGTGTACATAGGATGGTTACATACAACTGCTGACTTCCTATTCACATTATTGCAATATTCCCGTTATGAACCGAGTACACAATTATTTACAATACTAACAACCAATGAAGTGGGAGTGCCCCAAGGAAGTGTACTTTCTCCACTCTTTCACAAGGATTATTCTAGTGTGTGGCAAGAGATAGCTTGAAATGTATGGCCGATCAATCTATATGGAATTCTAGAAGCATCTATACACTTCAGATAGATACTGAACATGCGACAAACGATATGGGAGTCAATTATATCAATGAAAATGGTCTCCCTTTCGCCAAAAAAGAAAACTACAGGTACAGCTAAAATCAGGAGAAAGATAGTGGAATTATTGAAGAAAGAAAAAGATAAAAGCGAAACAGCGATAACTGTGGTGGTCCATCTATTCACAAAGAACAAACGAACACGGGAAGAACATATAGGGGGGGGGGGGGGGGGGAGAGGAAGAAGTCCTTCGTGTTTGACAGACAAATGGATTGTAACAGCAGTGCATGAGGCCTAGGTTCTTTTCTTTATAAACGTAGAATGGGGTAAAGGGGACAAGGAAAAAGAAAAGCGCAAAGGCCTATTTTGAAACAACAATCAGAATGGTTGATAGTTTCCCTTCTTATCCTTTTCCCCACTTTCTCTTCTTATTCGCCATCTTTTCATCTTCGTTGAATCCCTTACGCCCCGCTGAAGATAACTCTCAACAAGGGGGGGAAGACGGAAGGTATGGCTTTTGGTGCCGCTTCGTTGATTTTGGGAAGAATGAAGCCCTGCTTGTTGACTTAAGTATTATCTTGTGTTTTCTCTTTCTTTTGATCCAGTCCTCACGTCTTCTCTTTTCCACGTTCTTTTCTTCTACTTTTTTTCTTTGATTTTTCACGATTTATCGGTAAAAGACTTCCAAAGATTACAGGAAAAGAATATGATCGGTCATTTCCGTGAGCTCACATTTATTTGGTATAAGTAAAGATTACATTTCGGAGCTACACTGACACCTTTGGACTTACCTAATCCCAAATCTAAAGAATGACAACTCACGTTCCGAGGCAAGGAATAGGTAAAGTAGCGACTGTGGTCTCTGTTCTTGATACTATTTTGGCATTTGCCTAGCTAGTGCAGTGATTCTCAAAGCATATTCCGTGGTAGACTACCGTGCAGCAAAATTGGGTGATCCGGTGAGAAAAATCAACAAAAGTGTGTTTTAAAATTTAAAATAAAATGAAATAGGGATATTTTAAAACCTATTATTGATTAATAAAAGATGAATGGATTTTCGAAAATACTTAATTACTGCACTGAAAAAAATCCTGTTTCGTAGTAAAAGTAATGGAATTTACGAGCAGAAAAAAAAGACTTCATAAATTCCTTATTGTCTGCTATAAATTAAATTATGAAACTGGTGGGACTAAAGCTTCAGTGACGTTTGTTTCCACTTCTCTATAATTGCACAATATAAATGTTAATTTTGGCAAATGAGCTATTTTTATTTACATAATATTGCGGAGCTATAATCATCTGTTGTCTGACAATGATACTACAAATTACATTTCAGAGTTAAACTAAGAAAACAAATCATGATTTAGACGTTCCATACAACGCTCGCTACCTTGTAATCAAGGAGACCTGATGAGGAGTTCGATTCCTGATGAGGATACAAGTGGTTCGAAGTCAACATTAAACTGTAGGTCCCGTCCTTAGGGCATCAACTTAATCCGATGGAAGGGAATGACAAATCATAATCGATTCACCTTTCTCATGGACCTTCTGGTCATGACCTGCCTTTGAGCAAAATTTACATCATCATAAATCTATTTTGTGGTCATGAACTCATTCACTCCATATTTAGTTAAGGAATTCGAAAGTTCATAGTTATAGAAACATATGTCAACTTGGCAACACTGGTTCGGTGTAACTGAATACTCGATGAGAGTTGACTTCTTTCTAATTATACTCTGCAAGTTTTCTGGATCCTTTCTAAAACTGGGATTCGTCTAATCGACCCTGATAGGGATGACGTCTATAGCGCGGTTGTGCCACCTATTTCAGTGGTGCGTCGTGATCCCATACACGGCGAGAAAGTGTGCCTCGAGCTAGAAAAGTTTTAGTATCTCAGCTCTAGTGGGACTGGAGAAACCTCAATCAAGATGGCAGATGTAAGTAAGGTTTGAACTTGAGTTATTCGTGAGCGATGGTAAAGTTGCGCGGGAAAACGCTCTCTTCAGTTATCAAGGGAAGGTGTTTGAGCCTCTTTGAGGAGGTAGTGTAATCAGCCCTCCGCTCTCACTTCTATACAATCCATTCTTTCTTGATCTCCGTTCCAACAATCCAATCCAAACTGCCCAAACCAGCACTTTAACGATAAATACGCCCTGAACCTTTTGAGTATAAAACAACAAAGCCAGAACCACAAAAAAAAAAAAAAATCTTAAATGTTTCCAAAAATAAAACGTTTGTGTGACATAAATGTACCCACTAGATATATAATTATCCTCCTAGCCTTAAAATCGAGGGGTTAGGGCTCGATCACAGTAACGGTACATTGAATTAAACTCCTCATTAAACAGTTAAATCTACTACTTTAGGTGGTCACTTTAACTAAATATCATGCATAAAAAGAAACATTTCTTAAACTGAAAAAAAAAACAGTTGTTATCTGTGCACCGAGAAATAATTTTCTTAGAAATGAGATACCAGGATTCTTATTTAATTGAAAATGAGAACACGCCGGTTTCATGCTCTCATATCTCAATTAAAATGAGCATGCTGTTATCTCATTTCTAAGAAAATTGTTTCGCGATGCACAGATAAGAGCTTTTTTTCCTCAATTTTAAGAAATCACTTGTGAAAGACTGTAGCAAACCACTGTACGTTCATTCTTTGCAGGACACATGCGACTTGGGAAGGAATGCTGATTCATTAACATAATAATGTGACACAAGACTAAAATTAGATTATTCAAAACTAAAAAGTTCTTCTTGCATAAGTTTCATAATTTTGTGTGTAATGGGGCATGTGTGAGTGTACGAATGTGGCTGAGAAAGAAATAAGATAACCAAGTGATGTATAGGAAGATGAAAGAATGTCTCACTTGTAGGTATCTACTCCGATGTCTGCTAGCAGAGCAAGGAAAATTAAATCTTGGTTTGAAAAAGGGGAAAAAAAGAAATAGGAAAGAAGATAGACTACCAGAGAAAGACTAGCGCAAAAGAAGAAAACGAAGAAGACAAAAATGAAAAAAAGAAAAAAGAACGAAAAGAAGTCAAAATGGCGTTTTCGATCATCATGCATCCTAGCGAAAGATAGATAGAGGGAACAGAACGATGAAAATTGAATTACAATTAACGTGCTGCGCATGCTCAAATCAATCTTCTCAATTGGCGGCCATCATCATTATCATCAAGTTTCATTTCTCTTATTTTTTTTCCTTCTTTCATTTCTTTTTTGCTCCTAACTTTCTTCTCCACATTTTTACTCTCATATATATTTTTTTCTTCCTAAATGTGCGTTCGAGAGATTCATCTGTCAGATGAGAAATAAAAGTAATATGAAGAAAAAGTCTAACGAATGTCCCAAAATAATGTAAGAAAATATAGCTTTCTGCCATGAGGAAAAGAAATCTACAAAAAAAAAAAATAATAATAATAAAGCAGAAAAAGATATGAATGAGGAAAATAATGACATATATATTCTGAATAAGAAAAGATATGCTGAGATGGCAGAATGCATGAAAAGAAGAAATCTTTAAGAAAGAAAGAAACAGTTAAGAAAAAAAACTGAACGAATGCCACATAGGCGAAAAGATGAGAAGAAAAAAGTACTAGAGAATATGATGATGATAAAAGAGAGAAGAGGAGATACGATAGACGAATGACTTTATACGAAAAAAAGCGAACAAGTGCAACAACAACTAGAAGAAAAAAAATATGATGAATTATGAAGAGCTGCAAGAAGAGATTGATTTTTTTCCCCCTCCTTTATGGTCTCCTCTCGAGAGAAGACGACGTGATCTTAAAAGACATTCATCAATGCAGAATCAGGCATTTTTATATTGATTTCAGAAGAAAAAGAACCCACAAGGGTGTATAAAAAAGGAGAATAAGAGGAAGTATATATAATGTTGAGTAATAAAGGAAAAATCCATAGAATGTATTTATAAAGTTTTTATTTACTTTGGTAAAATAAAATATGTATTTATTGCAGAAATGTATTTAACGACTATGAGTAGCTCAGTTGGTAGAGCGATGGCTTTGTATTCGGAAGGTACTGGGTTCACATCTAGCGACCTCCCATCCTGACTTATGTTCTTTGGGTGTGCCCAGGGTCGATGGCTACCAAATTCTTGTTATTGTTGTTGTGTTGTCACCCAATGTAAAAATCTTTCTGATCAGTATTTGAAGTTCGCTGGATAAGTACATATAAATCTTTTGCATACACAGTTAAACTTCTGTTTCCTAAAATTGAGAAGAATGTTCGTATCTCTGTGCACCGAGAAATAATTTTCCTAGAAGTGAGATCAAGATTCTCATATAATTTAAAATGGGAGCATGCCTGTTCGGAAATACAGCACGTTCTCATTTTCCATTAAATGAGAATGCTGATATCTCATTTCTAAGAAAATAAAAGTAAATAAGGTGAACCTATCTCCTGTGCGATGCGCACACGCCGTGGAGAAAATAGATAAAGAAAAAGGGATGATGAGAATGTGACTATCAAAACGTTTGAGGAATTTGGACCGAGCGACCGTAAGAAAACCCGTAGCACAGTTGGTAGAGAGTAGGTTTAACAGTCAGAATGTCCTGGAAACGATTCCAGTGTCCGCCTATCCTGAGTGAGTTTCTGTCACTTTAATTCCTAAAACATACCAGGCCAATCCCGGATGGTACCTAGTAACTAGGTCCTGACCGACTATCATGGAAGATCCTCTTTCCTCCATCTGATCCCAGCCTGACCCCAAAATGCCCAAAGGCCATAAATAAATTTAAAATTCAAACCGAGGGATTAGGCTCCTAAAAGTCTCAATTGATCACGACGTTAGCATTAATTTAGCCATATAAATGGCAATGACTTATATTACAAACACGATCAAGAAAAATATCTTTAAAGTTAACAAATTAGATAGACAATGTGGACGAAATGCAACAATCGTTTGTAGTGTTTATCTTTAAACAGCAGTGACAATCATAAACTTTTCTTGAATGATGAGATATCCAAGGAAATGTGAAGCAATTACGTAGTTTGCCATTGTCCGCCATCGTATGAAGAATATGTTAGCATCTTATGAACGGGGCTTAGAATTTTAAGTGCGTTCCACATCGCTGAGTTCAATATATCCACACCATGGATCGAGCCGGGAACTCCTGAATTGGAAAGTAAACAACCTGGCTTTATATATCAAAAAGTCTAAACATGAAACAAAGATGATTCAAAACTAAAAATCCAAACTCTTGACGATATATAGCGGCTGAAAAGACATTTGCAACGACAACGAGATCATGGGGTGTCTTCTGAATTTACAGAGGTGCCAACTTATACAATTTATCCTAGAATATACTGCAACGCGCGTTGTAATACCGCAATTCTGGTTGCAATAAAGAGTAGGAAATTAGAATAAAGATAACACTAGCGTTTGACATTTCTAAGTATAGTTTATTCCTGATAAAAATATTTCTTTTAAATAGTTCTAAAATGCTAATGGTGGCACACGAGAAATTCACCTCGCATTTTTTAAATTTTAAATAGAATTAATTTGTTTAAAAAGAACTAAAGCAATTGATGACGCTCCTTCAAAATTTATTTTGTATCCTTCCGCCGTGCTTCAACCATAATTCATCAAAGTTATTTAATAACTTTAATTTTCTTTTTTTTAAATAATTCTAGATTGTACCCTACCATAATTGAATTAGCAGTTTTCATTGTTCACTTTATTTAGCAGTACACAAGATAATTGAAGGGTGTGAGGCAAGAACATGGTAACCCACAATGTTAAACTTTTAAGAAATTCGATTTTCAATCCTGCACAAGTCATTTTCATTGGCTGAAAGCTGATTTTTCACGTAAAGCTATACATAAAGGCTTAAAATAATTGTACCAAATCAAAATAACGAATTTCTATTTTTCATGCTGCTGTGTGGGTTACCATGTTTTATTATTTATACCATAATATTCGCTACCTAAGTCACTCAAGAATAAATCTTTTCACTGAACTCGCTGTAAGTAATGTTTAATTTACAAATTCTTTTCCTTTTTAGTGGCAAGCTGGTATACTGCTCCTCGTTTCCCGCCATCTTAATTGTTGGTTACCATCTTATGAATCCCAAAATGTTACAATAGGCTTACCATAAGCAAATATTGCTGCCATCTCTGGAGCACAATTTGAAGTCGGACAACATTAAACGACTCGGTATGATTCCTATCCATCGGGTGCTGAATAACAAAAAATAAACATTTGTGGGTTACCATGTTTTTGCCTCACACCCTTCAATTACGCACGCGTAATTAATAATTAAGATATTAGAAAAAAATAACTAATAACATTGCTCTCAAAATATTCCCCAAACCTAAACGTCCTCAAAATCTCATTCCTGCATACACAGTTTAAAACGAAAATTATGAAAAAAGTTCTTATCTGTGCACCGCGAATTTTTTCTTAGAAATGAGATGTCAGCATTCTCATTAAATTGAAAATGAGAACATGTCGATTTAGAAATAAGATCACTGATCTTATTTCCAAATCGGTATATTTTCATTTTCAGTTAAATGAGAATGCTGACATCTCATTTCTAAGAAAAAAATCTCGGTACACAGATAAGAACTTTTTTCACAAATTTGAGAAACTGTATTTTACCGTGTAGCTTTTTAGGGGGATTGTTTTTAAAATAACACTTGTTGCATACGTTGGTGTTTAAAGTCAACAAACTTCCTTTAAATAAGCAAGCAAACAATTCGCCAGTGGACATCCTGACAATGTTGATTGAGGTATGATCTCAGTGGAATTGATCCCGAACCCTCAAGGATTTAGTGCAAGGAGCCGTTTTCGTTATGAGAAATTTGACCGAGAGCTGAAGACACTAGATCAAGGCTTTGTTGACAAATATGCTATCTGACAAAGATTTCTACAAGAAGTCCTCAACAGCCCTGACCAAATATTATATTTCTGTGTAGCACTTGGTGTACAGCAAACTCTTGAATCCAAGATTTTTCGCCAATAAAATTCCTTCATATGGAACATTTTTTTTTTAATTCAAGAGATTTGTTTACCAATTATAGCCCTTGGATTGCAAGTACATGACTTCTACTGATGACTTCGAACAAAGAATTTTAAAATGTCCTTATAGAACGGTGAATGCTGTGCAATTATCACAATAAATTAAAGATATAGCAACACGTCATCCAGAGTTAAATTTTAGTAAAAATTGAATATCTACAAATTGTTAGTGCATACAATTTTTGTTTCTGTTTGCATGTGATCGAGCACTCCCCTCCCACCTTTAAAGATTTTATGGTTGAAAACGATAGCAACCCTTCAAAACTTTACTTACATCCCCCCCCCCTAAGTTTTGTTTTACACCACCAAAACTGAAAATCCTGGCAGATTCCCTGCAAACCAATTGTATGCCGGCTTGTACTGTCTTGAAGGTGTTCTACAATTATGCTAAATTACAGTCATACTAAAGAACATCGCAACCAACTAAGTTTAGAAGTTGGATACATACTATATTGAACCCGGTTGTTTTAATGATAACAAAATATGCTTAGCAAGTAAACTATTTCTCTGATCTCATTAGTAAGAGTTAAGATAAGTGGTTCTCCACATGCATAGCATTAACAAAAATCTGTATGTCATGTATATAGTAAAAATTGTTTTCTTAAAATTGAGAACAAAAGTTCTTATCTGTGCATCGAGAAATAATTTTCTTAGAAATGAGATACTAGCATGCTCTCATTTTATATTAAATGAGAATGTTGATAACTTATTTTAAAAGAAAATTGTTTCTCGGTGCACAGATAAGAACTTTGTTTCTAAATATTAAGAAATCGTTATTTCTACCGTGTACACAAGGTTGTCCGTGGTTGGGTAAAATAATATTCCGAAGTAATAAGTTTAATTTTATTTAACGCATAGGAGAGTCTTGGATGGTGAACGAACGAAAATTCCTGTTCATTCAAGAAATATTAAGCAAGACGTTTCAGTTGGATAATGTTATGTACCTGTTCGTTAAAGGACTCGTTCAAGAATTTGATTCAAGAATTATTTGACCATTTACGAAAACCTTTAAAGAATCTCATAAAGGAATTAGGAACACATATTACACGCAAAAGAAGCATTTTGGAAGTACAGTAATAAATATTCTTTAATCGCCAATCACCTCCTTCTTCTTTAGAGTATAACAAAAAATGGTTGTCAACCCAAGTCATACTAGTTCTTTTAACTTCCCCCCGGGGAGCAAAATTACGAACCAGAATACGTGCTATCAATATTAAGGAGAATAACGGGTTTAGGCATTCCATGCATGCGCTCTATATGTTAAGGGTTGTTTACAAGCATGCACGGGCTCTATATAAAACATATTCTTTAACAATCTGACAGACTCTCACTCTCACACACTTATTAGAACTACATACGTCAATATTTTATACATATGTAAACAGTATAGAGTATGGAATACCGTATGAGGCAGACCTAACAGTTTCACTGTTTTTGTCGTCTGCTAAGAATATTCTGTTCCTTCCTCCGTACTCACTCAAGTAATCAATACATTGGAGATTTGAAGGCAGGGAGATTTTTGTGGGGGATGCCAGCGGAGAGGGAGTTTTACCAGACGTAGCTAAAGAGACGGACTAACTCTAAGGGGTGAGGGAGATGTGAGGGAGGAACTGAGGGAGGGAGAATAGATCATATAAGAGCAAGAGAGGGAGAGAGAGGAGATCTGTTGAGCAGCAGCGGGGACTATTGTACAAAATCCCAGGTTTCTTCCATCTTTTGAGGGATCAATGTTTCGCAATTCAGGGGCTGCGTGAATTGAGTTGCGCAGTGGCATTTCATGTCGAAAGTTCCTCCCATATAGCACGCCATGGTGTTTGCCCGGCAAAATGCAGTACCCATTTCAACAGCAAACAATAACAAATAAATATATATTTTTAAAAATATATACAATACTCCAAATCACCTCCAAAAACTGTTAAGACGTAATAAGAAAAGAAAATATGGTTGATAAAAGTAGGGCTTTGTTGTTAGAAACAGTTTTGTCGGTAAATGGTTAACAGTGTCTCTTTCTTGTCAGAGCTTTAAAACTAGGGTTAACCTGGCTATTTACATGTACAGTACATGTTCAAACTGTACTGCCATAGTTTCGGAAATTATCTCTTGTGAAGAAAAGTTCCAAAATACTAAGTCAATTATGTGAAATTTACGGGTAACTAAAGATAATATTAAAATCAAACCTTTTATTTATTATCTGAAGTATTTTTCTTCTCTGTAACAATAATATGAATTATCTTAATTTGATAATTCTTTGAGAGTTAACATTTCAATTAATATGTATTTTTAAAGACATATATTAGTTATGATATATTAGATATTTTTTTTTTAATATGTGACACCTATTTACGAAATACTCGTGAAATTTTATAAACAATATTGTTAAATACGTTAAATTGAATTTTTAATTTACGAAACAGAGACTATAGCATAAAAATGCAATTAATTTTATTTAACAATTATCATGTTTAAAACTCCATTGGTATTTTGTAATATATGTCATATATTACAGAAGCATATTAATATACTATATCAGGTATATGAAGATCAAAAAACATAATAATTGAGATAAAGAGTCTCAAAGAATTGTACAAAGGAAATAATTCCTGTTGTTCTTATGTAAAAGAAATAAAACTATGCTTACCTGCCATCTGTTAATAAACAAAACCTTTACTTTAAGAAATATTTTAAACACTTTAAAACTGAAATTACCCAACGTTTGTTTGTTCTATTCGTATGTCAAGAATTATGAACACTTTAGGTAATGCATTTATTGTACATAATTCGAAGTAATTTCATTGGTCAGCAACGTAAATAGTTCTAACGTATTATAAACAGCCATAAAAACAGTTGAATTGCAAGAGAATGTGTATTATTTTCAAAGTTGTCTCAGTGTAGAATTACATATTGCCATTATTAGTTCTAGAATGGACATTAGTGTATAAATGAACACTTATTTCAAACTATTTGTGACTTGTTTATGGTCGCTGCTGCCTTGTATACAATAGCTTAATTGTATTAAGTTATGACTTGAATATAGCTAGTACTATTTTCACTCCTTGTTTATAAACTTCTTACAGTTATAACATATTATATATAGAATTCATGAGTTAAGTCTCGAGCATCATACATGAACACACATACAGACAGAAAGGGGAAGGGAAGGGGTACCAGGATTGTAAAGCTAGTAAGACGTCAGAAACAGATATACAAAGTGTATACTAAAATAAAAATGTTAAATTTCCATCTTTTCCTTTAAAGAAATATTTATATTAAAAAAAGTATACGAAACTGGGACAATTTTGTTCATTACGAACATGTTCATTTATCTCTAAATGTATGTTTTGTTATTATACAATAGAATATACACCCATCTCTATGTTTGCTTGTATTACAAAACAAAACACTGTTATATCATCGTACATAGATACTTAAGTTTATTTATTTATTTCATTATTAAATTAAGATTCTTGAGATCATATTATTATCAATGTTATTATTATTATTAATGAAATAAATAAAAGTAATAATAATAATAATCAGTTCCGTTACTGTAATAGTATTGAATATTTTTAGGTACAAGAATAATTATAATCCATTACCCCATTTGTGGAATATTTTAGTGTTATATACTATTTCTCTCTTTCAGACTTTAGTTATGAGGAGAGCCCCTATTTATACACATATGAGGCGCTAGTTGGATATCCCGAAAAGTTAACAGCCACGAAAATCCTAAGGACTAATAGAGGAGCATTAAGTATTTAATATATAGAATTATTTTGCCCATAAAAACTCAGAAATTTGCATACAACTAATTATGTCTTAGTCAATTTTATTCTAATTTGTGAGTATTAACGAGAAAATGTTCATTAGGGAAATATTTTATCTACTTTTTAAAACTATTCAACATTAATATTAATTGTTTTGGGCATCTATTACGTTCCTTCCCTTCAACACTACTCATCCGCTTGCATTTCACTTTGTTCCAGTTAAGCAAAACATTTGAATCGCGAGAAAACTTAGTCCACAATCTTCGAGTCATAGATAAAATAGTTATATAGATGGTAATTCATATTATCTTTCATGTTTTATACCATCTGGTGTTAGTTAAGTCGAACTAGGACTGAAATGATGCTAGATAGTAATAATTATTATTCCTGCATTCAATTTTAAAAAAACGTGGAAAGAATGAGTGTGAACTGAGAATGTGATCCTTCACGTTATGTGTTGGCAATAGATAAAAAGCGTATATACCACGCATAATTTATTTACATTGCTGCATTCGTAGTTCACATAGACTGACACCAGATGGCATGAAATGACGGAAGATGCAAATTCATTATCTATGTTTATTTTATCTATGACTTATAATGTTTTGTGCAACTGGTCTTCTTAAGTTTAACTTCATTCTTTTTTCTTCATATTTTAGTAGCTTTTTTGTGATGATAATACGCACAACTCTGTATTTTAATAAATGGGTTTCAAATCTGAGAGAGATGGAACGACAATATGAATCTGGGGTAAAGACAAGAAGAGGAAATTCGTAGCTAAAATAATGCCATGTTATCCAACAGCAAATTACGGTACTCCACGATGATAGTCAAATATATCACGTTTATATCCAAATAGGGATGCTATGTAATGGTGTATGGAAATCAATAATAAATATAGATAATTTTTTAAATACAAACGCCAACAGTTTTTGAAAAAGAAAAATAGAAAACTATCGTTTATGAACAGTACTAATGAAACATATTTCCGTTGCAAGAAATTGAAGGAAATGTAGCAAGAATGAGAAATATTACTTTCTTTTGGCACCATTAATTCCATTTAATTTTACTTACAAATTATGTTCTTCTAATACTAACATTAGTTTAATAACTGGTTCCACTAATTCGGAAATTCTAGAATTCTACAAAATCACAAATATTCCGAAAATAACATACACCCGATGTGCATATGAAATTAAGGGAAAGTTGACATACTTTGTTAGATGGTGTTAATACTGGACTATAATGCAGCAGATTCAGAGTGAAGAAAATTATTTGCACAAAAAAAAAAAAATAAGATTACTGCTTCAACACAATTTTTAGGCGTAGAATTTGTAGATATTCTTGTAAGATATGCGGATTATACTGGAATTTTCTTGGAATATTTACATATAAGATTGATTATCTCCTAAAATATTATAATGAAATATATCTTAGTTGTGAGACAAGTAGAACTGACTTATCTTGAACACAAAACTTGTAATGAAATGATTAGATTAATAATAGCAAGTTGAAAAAGCAATAATTACGGAACTATAAAGCAAGACATTTTTCTACTGAAGTTCTGTAGGTGCATCCAAGAACTCCTGATAAGTGACACTTGAAAACAAAGTTGAGATACTTCCCAAAATTCTTTACAGGTACCCAGCTATGTTCTCTAAATAAAGAAAATGGTTGTCCGGAAACAATATTTAGTTGTCCAAAACATGATTTTTCTGTACAATCTCCCATAAGGAACAAGGTTTCAACCGATTTTTAAATCTGTTTTCTTTTCTCGAAACTATATAATTGTTACTTATCAGGTTCTTGCATGCACCCACAGAGTTGAATTCATACAAAATTATTTTAGCAGCATCAACCAATTAATCTTGAACGTGAGAGATTTAATAAAATATTTGCATTAAAGAACAAAACAAAAATCAGAACACTAAAAGAATAATTCTAATAAACGCAATAATTATTAATCGGCATTACAAAATGAAAATATTGCAGCTTATATTATTCAAAGATGGTAGGAAAATATAGTTAGTTAGAGCAACATAAGGCACTTACAATACGTATGTAATTTATTTACAATATTTTTATTTTACTCAACAATCTTCTACTACAAGATGATTTCTATAATCTTTATTCTTAATAAAATTTAGTGACAAACGATGGTCTGTCAGAGCGAATGATATTTTTCTATAAAAGGAGTATATAGTTTAATTAAAGAAACGTTGATTAATATTTCTGCTACAGAGAAATATGTTTCACGCTTATAATTTAATAAACTAGCTATCAGAACGTTTGACAAGAATGAAAGCGATCTGATCCTGCCATCTATAGGAGTCAATGCTAACATGATTAAATAAAACCAGTGAATTCTTACAGAATTCCAAAATAACTTGATGCAAATATTAAAGCAGAGTTAATGAAAGATGATTTGAAAGATTTTTGTTACATGATAGAGCTAAATTTTGTACAGATATTATTATGAAAGAAGTAGTAACTATTAGCATTCAACATAAATTTAAAAATAAGAAAATGTGAATTATACGAAGGAATTGCATGATTGAATTATATAAATAAAAACTCAAGTTTTCTTGCAAAGAAAAAATACAACAAAATGTAATTTCTGATAGGTTAATTCTTGAGTCTTTTTAGAAACAAATGAAGACCTGAATTGAAAAACATCCTAAGTCCACCGGCATATATTTTTCAGGCGGAACGAAAAACAGTCCAAGGTCTTCGTATATGTTATGCTACTGAGCGGAAATTATTTTGTGTTAAAAACAGGGTTTCTTTGGTGGGACTAGGACGTCATATTTATGCAAGTAGATATAGTCCTTGGAACATAGATACTGACGAACAGAAAAAATGTAAATATGAGAAAAACTGGACTTGGGATGTTTTTCAATTCAAGTCTTTAATTACGACTTTTAAATATAATTTATATTAATTAATTATTGTCCAATTAATTAAAAGATATTCATTTTGAGTAAAAATGGCTCTTGAGCACACTGTCTAGGACCATGGAAAGAGTAAGTACGGCCCTGGTTATAACTGAACAGTAAGTTATCGCAGAAGAGATAAACAAATTTATTTCGTTGATGTTATTAAAGCATAATTATTGTTCAGTATGATCTCAGTGAATCTTCTAAAATGGATGTATATTATTGCATTAACTTTACTTTCTCCACACAAGAAAATATAGAAAATAAAGTAGTTTATAAAGCGTACCACAGGTAGCAGCACCAGTTTATTCTTGGATTTGTAAACAAACTTTGGTTTATGTTTGATTTTCTTTACGCTAAATATGCTACTTAAATTTTGTTTGATAACTTATATCAACTCCATAAAGCAATGATGGCACGTGAGTAAAGTCTTCAAACAATACCCATTCTTCATTTTGTGCCCGCCATATCTTTAAATCAATTTAGTTAGATAAATTCTTGCTTTTATTAGTATTAACACAATCTCATTTCGTTTTAATCAAGATTCTCTTAGCTCGAAAGACACAAAAATAATACTGCGCTCTTAGGTATATTGTATAAAATTACATAAACTGAATACTTCATGTCTACCGTGGGCAAAATTGCTCTATTCCAGTTTAGTATATACATAGTTTGTTTTATATAGCAAGTGGAATACAAAGAAGTCGAAAGGAATAGAGTCAGAATTGTCTTAGAAATCATCCTATTGACTTAAGTGAAATTACTTTTCTCATCAGAGATTGGCCAAGTTAAATGCAAAAATATGTAAGACGGAATTTATATATATATATATATATATATATATAAATTCCGTC